>JAVLUX010000062.1:242500-272500 GCA_032164185.1 Moxostoma hubbsi
AGGACTGAATCCATAAAAAGATTAAAGTCTCCTCCTAATATTATATCATGAGGGGTTCCAGCGGCTTGCAACATCCCTTCAAGATCTATAAAAGCCCCGCTCATCAACGTTAGGTATGAAAATATTGAATTTCAGCTAAAACAATAATGACTCTAATTTTAATCTGTAATCTTTAATCTGTTTGAGACATTTGAATTATAGATGTTTATTTATCAATGTAATGACTCCCCTGCTTGAGCCAGTACTAAAGAACACATGTCTACCCTGTATCTTCCCACATTTTTCCGCTTCCTGCGGGGAAAGATGTGTTTTTTAAAGAAACACTATCATATTTCTTACATTTAATAAGAGAAATATCCTTTTTATGGGATGCCCCAACCCATTCACACTCCACGTGGAGAGAGACAATCCACTCATATTAACATCTGACATTTTGAAATAAATTGTGTAAAAAAAAAAAAAAAAAAAAAAAAAAAAGATTATAAAGACCACATTCCAACAATCGTGCAACAATCCCAAAGTAAAAGAAACCAAAACAGGCATTCTGGTTCTTCGAATGGTCAAGAGTGTATTGAGCAAGTCAAATTCACTCGGAGGACGCATAAAAAACATAACAAAACATGATTTCCTCAGTCAGACTTTATAGAAGACATCCATGTTGTGGGCATGTAGATATATTTTGGCCAGCCTTTAGTATCTATTATCAATGTGGCCGGGAACTTCAGGGCAAAAGTGATCTTCCATCAATGCAAAAGTTTCTTGGAGTTTTATTCCACAAAACAAACTCCACCCGCTAGGGGGAACCAACAGAAACAAAAATGGTGCCCAGCTTTCTCAGACAGCCAATCATAATGAATCATTCAGTACCTGAGATCTGTGTGCTTGTTGCAGCTTTAACATGGCTCGGTTGCACAGACCGTCACTCCAGTGATTCTCTTCAATCAGTTTTTGGGGTGGTGATGTTGATTTCACTGATGGGCTGAAACTCACTCTGAGAATCAAACAATCTAAACTTCAACATGACAATCAGCAAAGTTCAACACTTTATGAAAGAGTGTGAAATGAGCTGTAAATGTGTCTTGATAAACCGACAGTGGACTGCAGGATGATCAGCTGATCTGTGACCAAACATGAGTGACCTCTACCTGCCTCCCTGACCCCTCTCTGACCTCTGACCTCTGAGTCCAGTGCTGAGGATGTGCTTTAATGATCAGTGAGAGCCACTCTTGAAAACATACACAATAATCTGAACTCTCAAATCAACATTCATATATTATTTAGGTTTGTTGGTGTGTTGGTTTTCATGTAAACACTGGATCATTTTAAAAGAGGTCACTGAGGCATTATGCAAGGGACATGGGTGTTTTCCCTGAGGTCCTGTATACATTATCTCAAGTGGCTTTTAAAAAGTGCATATTGCATTATATTATCCTTTTAAAACAAAAAGTCAACTAAAGATACGTACTTGGGGTGAAAAAAGTGTTAAATAATATTTTCATTTTACACATTTCTGTGTCTAGTTAACCCTTTAATCCCTGAAGATGTTTTTAAAGATTTCCTGTTTCAGTGGCATACCCAAAATTAAAGACTTATAAATCGACAAACAAAGTGGGTGAAGTGATTGATATCATCGTAAAGAAAACAAAAAAAATAAAATAAATAAGGATATAGATTATGATACATTCAGAGAGACTCAGTCTAAGAAACTGCTAAAAAAAATCACAAGCCAAAAATTGACTTTTTTCTTATTTGACATTTATATATCTAAATAAAAATAAAAAAATTAATTGTCACACATTATATATACATTTCTGCATATATACAGTGAAATTATTTATTTTTCACATATCCCAGCTAAGCTGGGGTCAGAGTGCAGGGTCAGCCATGATTCAGTCTCTGGGTGTAAATAAGGTGGTTCCAAAAAACTGTAAAGGGATTAATGGAAAGGCGGTGGTGAGAACTGGCTTGTCTATATTAATAATAGTTTAATATAAAACTCAACCAAAAAGACAAATACACACACCGGTGTCGGACAGCTGTCCGTAAATCTCTCTCTCTCTCTCTCTCTCTCTCTCTCTCTCTCTCTCTCTCTCTCTGTCCGACTGCAGCTTCCAGTCGGCCTTTATCCCCCTCTGAGGATTGATTAGCCTGATTGGGGGCGGATATGTAGAATCACGACCCGGCCCCTCCCTCCGCCCTGCCACATTCCTCCCTCGTTCTCTCAGGCCGGGGAGCCCCCGACACGATGTACATCCACCCCTCTTTCCCTGGGACAATAGTTAACAACAATAGTTAAAAACTCAGGGGGTATTCCCTGTAACAGTGCAGTACCCCCTAAAAACCAAAGTTACAAAGAGAGGGAAAAGGCCATCACGGAGCGGCAGTGGGAGAGAGAGAGGAAAGGGAAGAAAAAAGAAAAACTCACCGGTTCTCCGATACGCCATAGCTTGGTCCTCAGTCACTCCTCCGCCCTCTGATGGAGGAATGCCCCACCATGTTTTTTGGTTGCCCCTGGCAACGGTAACCTATCCAGGCGGTTGGGAGCCCCTCCTCCCCTCGAGGTTGGCGGTTGTTCCTCCATTTCCAGGCGCCTGGGCTCCACTATCCTCCGGCAGACGGTCGCGGCTGCTCCTTTGGGGTGGATGGTAGCAGCGAGAACTCCACTATGGCACATCCCTCTTTCCTAGATTTCGGCACCATGTTTTACATGTTTAATTGTCTTGAGTTGGTAATGTTATATTGATTTGTGCAATCCCACATCGTCAGAAATCCATTAATGAACTCACGAGTTTCCCTGGACAGCTCAAATTTCATCCCAAAATCAAAAGAAAGAAAAAATAAAATAAATTCTGCGGCAGAAGATGAAGCCTATTTTAGGAACATGACATTTATTCATTTGCATTTTGACTTTATTTCCATGATAATTGTGCACATTTCTCATAATGCTAAATAAAT
Organism: Moxostoma hubbsi; assembly: GCA_032164185.1. Lineage (NCBI taxonomy): Eukaryota > Metazoa > Chordata > Actinopteri > Cypriniformes > Catostomidae > Moxostoma > Moxostoma hubbsi. The sequence continues at coordinate 245,456 of JAVLUX010000062.1, forward strand.
AAATACAAATAATAATCTTGTTTTCATCACTGCATTGTGAGAGTAGAAACAATATAGATTATTTCTGGTTTTCTTTTAATTTTGGGGTGAAATGTGACTCAGATATCTGACCTCTTGCCCCGAGATCAGCAGTGGAGATATCCATATATGTGCATATCTGAACTCCATGTGTGAGTTTTCAGGGAATCGCAGGTGTCTCATGAGTGAACAGACGGGATCGAGGTCAGAGAGAGCTCGAATGACAGGTCAGTGGTGTCTTACAAGCACTTTTAACTCTATATGATCCTTTTATGACTGATTGACTCTTGTAATGTGAACACCCAGAAAAGTCATGTACGCTGCATGAATAAATGCATTTGATGGCGTGTTAAAGGATTTGTTCAGATAAATTCTGTCATTATTTACTCACCCTCATGTCATCCCAGATGTGTGTGACTTTCTTTCTTCTGCAAAACACAAATGAAGATTTGTAGAAGAATATTTCAGCTCTGTAGGTCCATACAATGTAAGTGAATGGTGACCAGAACTGTGAAGCTCCAAAAAGCACATAAAGACAGCATAAAAGTAATCCATACGACTCCAGTGGTTTAATCCATCACCAGTGTGTCTCGCGCCACATTTTCACCTGTTTAGTTGTGATGACGAGCTCGCTGCGCCGCATGCAACAACAAACCCAGTGCACGAGTCGTGACCAAATGACTCTCTTGAACTGGATCTTTTTCATGAATCACCTAAAAAGAACTGAGGGTTTGAACTCCGGTTAGCAGTTTGAATCGGATTCACTTTCTCACCGAATCAGCTGTGAGCTCACAACTGGGAGTGCAGACATTTAAATAAGAAATGTATTTGGGGCTTATTGATAATTAAAGTCCGTATTGTGTACCACTTTATTTCTTCTGGTAATTATTGATTAGGATTGGAGCAGCACAACAAATGTGTGTGTGTGTGTGTGTGTGTATGTATGTATGTATGTGTATGTATGTATATATATATATATATATATATATATATATATATATATATATATATATATATATATATACAGGTGCTGGTCATATAATTAGAATATCATGATAAAGTTGATTTATTTCAGTAATTCCATTCAAAAAGTGAAACTTGTATAATGTATACATTCATTCCACACAGACTGATATATTTCAAGTGTTCATTCCTTTTAATTTTGTTGATTATAACTGACAACTAATGAAAACCCCCAAATCAGTATCTCAGAAAATTAGAATATTGTGAAAAGGTTCAATATTGAGACACCTGGTGCCACACTCTAATCAGCTAATTAACTCAAAACACCTGTAAAGGCCTTTAAATGGTCTCTCAGTCTAGTTCTGTAGGCTACACAATCATGGGGAAGACTGCTGACTTGACAGCTGTCCAAAAGACGACCATTGACATCTTGCGCAAGGAGGGCAAGACACAAAAGGTCATTGCTAAAGAGGCTGGCTGTTCACAGAACTCTGTGTCCAAGCACATTAATAGAGAGGTGAAGGGAAGAAAAAGATGTGGTAGAAAAAAGTGTACAAGCAATAGGGATTTCCGCACCCTGGAGAGGATTGTGAAACAAAACCCATTAAAAAATGTGGGGGAGATTCACAAAGAGTGGACTGCAGCTGGAGTCAGTGCTTCAAGAACCACCATGCACAGACATATGCAAGACATGGGTTTCAGCTGTCGCATTCCTTGTGTCAAGCCACTCTTGAACAAGACAGCGTCAGAAGCATCTCACCTGGGCTAAAGACAAAAAGGACTGGCCTGCTGCTGAGTGGTCCAAAGTTATGTTCCCTGATGAAAGTAAATTTTGAATTTCCTTTGGAAATCAAGGTCCCAGAGTCTGGAGGAAGAGAGGAGAGGCACAGAATCCACGTTGCTTGAAGTCCAGTGTAAAGTTTCCACAGTCAGTGATGGTTTGGGGTGCCATGTCATCTGCTGGTGTTGGTCCACTGTGTTTTCTGAGGTCCAAGGTCAACACAGCCGTCTACCAGGAAGTTTTAGAGCATTTTATGCTTCCTGCTGCTGAGATGCAGATTTAATTTTCCAACAGGATTGGCACCTGCACACAGTGCCAAAGCTACCAGTGCCTGGTTTAAGGACCATGGTATCCCTGTTCTTAATTGGCCGGCAAACTCGCCTGACCTTAACCCTATAGGAAATCTATGGGGTATTGTGAAGAGGAAGATGCAATACGCCAGACCCAACAATGCAGAAGAGCTGAAGGCCACTATCAGAGCAACCTGGGCTCTCATAACACCCGAGCAGTGCCACAGACTGATCGACTCCATGCCACGCCGCATTGCTGCAGTAATTCAGGCAAAAGGAGCCCCAACTAAGTATTGAGTGCTGTACATGCTCATACTTTTCATGTTCATACTTTTCAGTTGGCCAACATTTCTAAAAATCCTTTTTTTGTATTGGTCTTAAGTAATATTCTAATTTTCGGAGATACTGAATTTGGGATTTTCATTAGTTGTCAGTTTTAATCATCACAATTAAATGAAATAAACATCTGAAATATATCAGTCTGTGTGTAATGAATGAATATAATATCCAAGTTTCACTTTTTGAATGGAATTACTGAAATAAATCAACTTTTTGATGATATTCTAATTATATGACCAGCACATGTATGTATGTATGTATGTATGTATGTGTGTGTCTGTATGTATGTATGTATGTATGTGTGTGTGTGTGTATATATATATATATATATATATATATATATATATATATTACACATTACACTCACACATACAGATCAGACACAACATTCAAACCACCTGTCTAATATCCCCCTCGTGCCCCCAATACAGCGCCAACCCCCATCTCAGAACAGCATTCAGAGATGATATTCTTCATCACAATTATACAGAGCAGTTATCTGAGTTACTGTAGACTTTATCAGTTCAAACCAGTCTGACCATTCTCTGTTGACCTCTCTCATCAACAAGACATTTCCATCCACAGAACTGCCCCTCACTGGAAGTTTGTTGCTTTTGGCACCATTCGGAGTAAATTCTAGAGACTGTTGTGTGTGAAAATCCCAGAAATACTCAAACCAGCACTTTCTTGCCACGCTCCAAATCACTGAGATCACTTTTTCCCCATTCTGATGGTTGATGTGAACATTAACTGAAGCTCCTGACCTGTATCTGCATGATTTATGCACTTCTGCCACACAATTGGCTGATTAGATAATCACATGGATGATTGTTGGTGTCAGACGGGCTGGTTTGAACTGATACAGTAACTCAGATAACCACTCTGTATAATTGTGATGCGGGTTGGCGCTGTATTGGGGGCACGGGTGGCACCTGCACAGTGTTAGGCAGATGCTTTTAATGTTGTGGCTGATCGGTGTTTATATTAAATCCAGCTTTTGACACTTTAAAAGTGTTTAAAATCTCGTTACACAAGATTAACTATTACACAAGATGCAAACATTCACTGATGCTCAAGAAGGCAACGCTATATACTTTATTTAAATATCTGAAGAGCTGTATAAGTTTATCACTTATATTTGTATAAATTATTAAAGGTGTGTGAACACAGATGAGACAAAAGGGAATGCACACTTATCTCAACTATATATCCGCTTTATTAAACCTCAGATTAATGGGTTCTCAGCTGACCTTCCTTCTGTGTCGGCTCAAATACTTTATGTAGATTGATCATTCAAGATTTTCCTGATAAAGCAATTTATTCCAAAAAAAACAACACCCAAGAATGCGTCAACACAATGCCACAGTTTGAACTATAATATTTCACCACATAACACCAACAACTCTTTTTCAATTGTCCTAATGGGTGTTCAGGGTTCACACGGCCATTTGCTGGATTTAACGGCTTTGATCCAATCCTATAATTATAGCTGTAACAGAGACATGGCCGCCTGCAAACATATCAAGTGAATCCACTTGCATTGAAGCCCTCAACAGACAACTCCGTGCCACACCAAAAACATGGTGCTGTTGGCATTTACTGTAGAACTAATAATGATGTTAACAGACTGCAGAATACGTCAACTCCACAAACTTCATATTATCCTACTTGTTATTTACAGGCCACCTCAATATCGCTTCTCTTTCAAAAATATATTAGCAAACTCTGCAATACATTAAACAAAATGTCAGTTACTATCATTTAAATTGGTGATTAGAACCATGATGAACTGAAAACACATGCAATATCTACATTGATGTCATACCACTGAAAATACCCCATTGATCATAAATATACTACCATTGTTATAACAGTATATTTCAGTACACAAGAAGAAATTCACTGTACATTTTCACAAGCAGGACCGTGTTTCTAAAACATATAAAACTGTGTAACTGAATGCAGCATCTGCTCGTAATTACCATGTTGGTGTAATCAGGAATGGCCGATTGGTAAACATTCACAATCTGAAGCTGATCAGACCAAGCCTGACCAAGATATACCCACTTCCTGGCCAACTTCCTGTTGGGCGGAGCTTAAGACTGTTAACAGTGTGTGCTACAGAGCATTTCGAAATTGCATATTTTAAAGGGGGCAAAACAAAACTTTTACACCGCCCTAACGGTTAACAACTCGGGTGGGTGTGCGCCAAAAGTCATGTATATTTAAGCATTCCAAGTGCCTCAAAATACACCTAATACATAAAGATATTATTAATAACATTAAATTTGTTGCCATGGCAACATTATAAAAGATATCAATAAATCCTTACCAACTTCACATCACCGTTGTCCTAACATTATTTTAAACAAGTTTGAATCCATTGAGGTAAAAATGAGAGTGCTATTCCAAAGTCTGTAATAAGTGCCACACTTCCTGCTGCCAGTTGGTGCCCCACAATTGTCACATCCATGTGATCAGCCCTCAATACCAAATATAAATCTCAATTTTGATCTAAATTGCACAATGCACGCCGAAGATATGAGCACTTCCTGTTTTAAAATTTTCACCATAAATGTATCGCCTCGCCATGGCAACACTGTTCGATTATATCAAAAATCAGTTCGCAATTTAGCATCTTCAGTGTCTTGGCATGATGTTGCCCACGTTTGGTGCCTGTCACATTAATCCCCTACGAGGAGTATTTCAAATTCCAGAGCATGCATTTTACAAACAAACCAAAATGGCCAACTTCCTGTTGGGCGGAGCTAATACAAGCCACTGGGAGATTTGTCTCTCATGGTGAGAACAATGTCCCCACCAAAACTTGTGAATATCAGACAAACTCTGTGGCAACCACAGCGATAAACTCATTCGAAATCTGAGGAGGCGCTATGGAGTCCACAGGCCACACCCAAGACAAATGACAAAATAATTATACAATTTTGCCAAACTTTAACAGGTGTGCGAAGTTTCAATCGTTTTGAAAAATGTGATAAGCATTTACGAACTAGGGGGCGATGCGGAACTGATGTGGCACAGTTATGCTGAATTGCAATATCAAATAAAAAGATAATAAGCCAAATATGTGTGTAAACATTCATAAGTTTTCAGCCATCGTAAGCCCCTCAAAACACAGCAGGAAAATGTGAAAATCCCACATTCCATCCAACATGGCTGACTTCCTGTAGGGCGGAGTCAAATACAACCAAGTGAACTTTGTGTAACATGATGAGAGCAGTAACCATCCCAAATCTTGTGCACATCTGAGCAACTTCATCCCAAACATTGCCTGCGTTTGGAGGCGCTGTACATACATAACTTTTATATTTGACACGTCTGATCTGTGTGACAAGTTTCTTGAGTTTTCAAGTATGATGAATGCCTTGAAAATAAAATGAAGAATAATAATAATTGTGAAAGAACATTTAAAAACAATAGGGCTTTAACACCACTGGGGCCCTAATTAACATCTTTAACTAATGCTATTATCTGATAATGTTTTATTATATAAATAAATAATATTTGTTCTAATTTTATATATTGATATTAAAAATCACAGGAAACCTTTAGTGTTTATTTAAAATACCCTCTGAACACAAGTATTATTATTGGGTAATGTAATTATTGATATAATGATTTGCCTACAGGATAATTGTAATTAACATAAATGCCTGTTGAGTGTGTGAGATGTAAGTTGGACATGAATGTTGTCGCCGCAGACAGCACAAGATCAAACTGTTCGAAGATGATGACATTATGAGACAATGAGTGTGATGATAAGAGCTTGATGAGTTTATCAAAGGTCTCTGCTGTCAATAAAACTGTTCACAGATCAGCGGAAACTAATGTGTGGTGTTCTCAACACACACACACACATACACACACTCACTCACTCACACCCACACACACATACACACACTCACTCACACACTCTCACATACACACATACTCGCACACATACACACACTCACTCACAAACATACACACACTCACTCACACCCACACACACACTCACTCACACACACACACACACACACTCAAACACACACATACACACACACACACACACACTCACTCACACCCACACACATACACACACTCACTCACACACTCTCACATACACACACTCACACACTCACAAACATACACACACTCACACACTCACAAACATACACACACTCAAACACATACATACACACATACACACTCTCTCACACACTCACTCACTCACACACATATACACACTCACTCTCTCTCACACACACACACACACACACTGCAGGAGGATGAAGCCGAACTTTAGGCTGGATTAAAGTGTGCTCGGATGATTTTGGGTGAAGCGGTTTGTGAACATGTTAATCCGGGTGGTGATCATAGAGAGCTCTTTTGTGTAACTTCTGGCCTGGATCGGTTTCATCTAATTGTAGGTCTTTGTGAAGTTGAGCACACCGTCATATTCTGACCATCCTTGCAAACATTTGCTCAAACACTCGAGATTGCGTCTCATTCCACTCGTCCATTTCTGCGACACGACAGGAACTGTTTCATTGTTCTGATGCTCATTATACGAGTCCGCGCTCAACAAAGCGAAGGTCTATAAAGAGCCTTTGACCGGTGAAATCTGAGCTCGTAAAAGCTTCAGTTGAGTCCTACAGACTGAGCAGAAACTCACCGGAGCTTCACATCGGACTGTGGGATGAGGAGAAACCACTAGACTGCCAAAAACCCACATAAAACCGCAGGCGAGTGTGGAGACCAGCTGGAGATGAAGGAAACTCAATCCGTGTTAATCTGCTGGTTTGTGTAGCGGGTATATAGGAGCAGATCTCCGCGCGGAGATCTGGACGTGAAGTGTGTGTGATCTCGGACACCGATCACCGGCATCATGGTGGAGCACAGCGGTCTGGACATCATGAACAAACACAGTCCCAGTTCTTCCTCAGGCTCGTCCGCGGACTCCGAAAAGAAACTTTTGTCCAAATTGAAGGTGAGTTTGACCAAGAAGTTCCCGCAGAAGAACGCCGAGACGCTGAGCGCGCAGTACGGGACCAACCTGCTGCTGATCGGCGTGTCCGTGATGCTCGCGCTGGCCCAGCACGGTCCGGTGGTGCGGGAGGAACACCTGTTGACCTTCATCACGGTGCTGATGCTCGTGCAGCTCGTGTGGATGCTCTGCTACATGATCCGGCAGGAGCGCGAGCGCAGTCCGGTACCGGAGAGAGACACGCACGCGGGGACCAGCTGGATACGAGGTGAACGAGATGTCTGTCAAATCAACCCAGCTGACTAATAAAACCCGCTTAAACCAGACTAAGATGGTTTTAACTAGGGCTGTCAATTGATACATTTTATAATGGAATTAATTACATGAGTGTCCTGATTAATTAATCGCATATACAAATATTTGCTGAGAAATCCGCTCATATAACAATAACTCGATATAAATGATTATACATATTTATATCAATAAATAATGATACATAGTTATCTTTAAATATTTAAAATTATATATAAATATTCCGATAATTAAAATGCATTATATTCTTGTAGCAGAAGAGTTCATCATTGATAAGATGATACAAAAAGCAGCTTTAGAATACAATGTATTGTTTACTACCATATTATTGATCATAAGTCAATCATTGACACACAGTTCACAGTAATCCATTACACAAGTGAATTTATCAATCAGTTGGAGATTTATTATGAGGACTTGTTTAAGGACCGTCAATGTACACCTGCGTCAGACATTTGTTTAAATTAATGCTTACAAACTTTTACATCTAGAGTCAAGAGGTATATTAAAACAAACAACAACAAAAAGGAAAATAAACAGTTTAATAAAAAATATCAAATTGTTTACATATTGCAGTACACTTTACAGCTTTCTTGTTACTCAAATTGGAAATTGTTGGTGTTGCTGAACCTCTGAATTAAAACTGAAAACTAATGGATTATAACCACCATATTAACATTTATGAATATTAAACTTTACCAACGAAAGCAGAAACTTAAACAAATATTCCTTATGAAGAGACAAAAAAACAAATAAAACATTTTCAAAACAAAGTTGAAATCTGGGAATAATATGATCTCTAACAATCTTGCAGAAATCAGAGCAAAAACAAGTCGAGTCGGGACATCTCCAAAATAAATGAAGATATGTTTCCTCCTGCGGACCATAAAATGTGCAGAATATATCGACATCACAATTAAATCTCTCGACAAGAAAATAATTAGAGGGGAAGAAGATATAAATAAGTTTGAAGGAAATTTCTTTGATTTTATTTGTGATTAAATATTTATGGGTAATTTCCAAATTTTGCACCATCTCAATCCTGCGTCAGACATGCTTGTGTAGCGTCTCGGGTGCGTTGCGTCATAACCATTAAATGTTTAGTTCACTGTGTGAAGATAAATGTAGTTTAATACTCAATCTTTAAACACATCTTGAGATCTCTTAGTTCAGATTTGCGCTCCATCAAGTGTTTGAACGCAAGAATGTAACGCATGTTTGTGTTGTTCTACTGAAGTGTTTCTTCACTGTATAAACTGTGTGTTGCTCATACAGCTGAAGTGTCACTTACTGCCCCCTGGAGTAAACAGGTGGTACTACAAGCTTGTGTTTCTCAGGAATCTTCATTATTACTGTCTGTGGGCATTGCGATTAATTGCGTTAATTTGTTTAATGCGTTATTTTTAGTCAAATTAATCGCACTGAATTAACGCGTTAAATTGAGAGCCCTAGTTTTAAGGTGTTTTGCTGGTCCGAATAACAATCTGAGAACACAATTATGTGACACTTTCAGAAATTATATTTCATTTTCTGTCGGTTGCAGAACTCTTAAGTCGGTTCTTTTCTATTAATTATTATTATTTTTATTTTTGGAAAAGGTTTGAATCTGTTTGCGGTTGCGAGTTGTTAATGTTGGTAAATCAATAATCACGTACATTAGTTTAGTTTATGTGTCGATACTGCTAAAGACACTTCGGTTAACATACGTGTTAAACCTCCTCAGTAAAACCAGCAGAGAGACCAGCAGACCACCTGAGCTCTGGTTTAAGCTGATGTTTGTGTTGAATGCAGTGTTTGAACATGATTGTGCTGATGTTTTTGAATCAGGCGGGTTGACGATGTTGGCGTTACTGTCGCTCATCATGGACGCATTTCGCATTGGATATTTTGTAGGATATCACTCCTGCGTCTCTGCTGTGCTCGGAGTTTATCCCATCATCCACGCGCTGCACACCATCTCTCAGGTGAGAACGACCCGTTACTGTCGCGTTACACATGTCCTGTTACTGTCGCGTTACACATGTCCCGTTACTGTCGCGTTACACATGTCCAGTTACTGTCGCGTTACACATGTCCTGTTACTGTCGCGTTACACATGCACCGTTACTGCCGCGTTACACATGCCCCGTTACTGCCGCGTTACACATGCCCCGTTACTGCCGCGTTACACATGCCCCGTTACTGTCGCGTTACACATGCCCCGTTACTGTCGCGTTACACATGCCCCGTTACTGTCGCGTTACAGATGCACCTTTACTGTCGCGTTACACATGCCCCGTTACTGTCGCGTTACACATGCCCCGTTACTGTCACGTTACACATGCCCCGTTACTGTCGCGTTACACATGCCCCGTTACACAATGCACCGTTACTGTCGCGTTACACATGTCCCGTTACTGTCGCGTTACACATGCCCCGTTACTGCCGCGTTACACATGCCCCGTTACTGTCGCGTTACACATGCCCCGTTACTGTCACGTTACACATGCACCGTTACTGCCGCATTACACATGTCCCGTTACTGTCGCGTTACACATGCCCCGTTACTGTCGCGTTACACATACCCGTTACTGTCGCGTTACACATGCCCCGTTACACAATGCACCGTTACTGTCGCGTTACACATGCCCCGTAACTGTCGCGTTACCTTTACTGTCAAATTAAACAAGTCCCTTTAATGTCGCATTACACATGTCCTGTTACTGTCGCGTTACACATGCCCCGTTACTGTCGCGTTACCTTTACTGTCAAATTAAACAAGTCCCTTTAATGTCGCATTACACTTGACCCGTTACTGTCGCGTTACACATGCCCTGTTACTGTAACGTTACACATGCCCCGTTACTGTCATGTTACACATGTCCCATTACTGTCATGTTACACATGTCCTGTTACTGTCACGTTACACATGCCCCGTTACCATCACGTTACATATGCCCCATAACTGTCACGTTACACATGCCCCGTTAGTGTCGCGTTACACATGCCCCGTTACTGTCGCGTTACCTTTACTGTCAAATTAAACAAGTCCCTTTAATGTCGCGTTACACATGTCCTGTTACTGTCGCGTTACACATGCCCCGTTACTGTCGCGTTACCTTAACTGTCAAATTAAACAAGTCCCTTTAATGTCGCATTACACTTGACCCGTTACTGTCGCGTTACACATGCCCTGTTACTGTAACGTTACACATGCCCCGTTACTGTCATGTTACACATGTCCCATTACTGTCATGTTACACATGTCCTGTTACTGTCACGTTACACATGCCCCGTTACCATCACGTTACATATGCCCCATAACTGTCACGTTACACATGCCCCGTTAGTGTCGCGTTACACATGCCCCGTTACTGTCGCGTTACCTTTACTGTCAAATTAAACAAGTCCCTTTAATGTCGCGTTACACATGTCCTGTTACTGTCGCGTTACACATGCCCCGTTACTGTCGCGTTACCTTTACTGTCAAATTAAACAAGTCCCTTTAATGTCGCATTACACTTGACCCGTTACTGTCGCGTTACACATGCCCTGTTACTGTAACGTTACACATGCCCCGTTACTGTCATGTTACACATGTCCCATTACTGTCATGTTACACATGTCCTGTTACTGTCACGTTACACATGCCCCGTTACCATCACGTTACATATGCCCCATAACTGTCACGTTACACATGCCCCGTTAGTGTCGCGTTACACATGCCCCGTTACTGTCGCGTTACCTTTACTGTCAAATTAAACAAGTCCCTTTAATGTCGCGTTACACATGTCCCGTTACTGTCGCGTTACACATGCCCCGTTACTGTCACGTTACCTTTACTGTCACATTACACATGTCCCATTACTGTCACGTTAAACAAGTCCCGTTACTGTCACGTTAAACAAGTCCCGTTACTGTCACGTTAAACAAGTCCCGTTACTGTCACGTTAAACAAGTCCCGTTACTGTAACGTTACACATGTCCTGTTACTGTAACGTTACACATGCCCCGTTACTGTAACGTTACACATGCCCCGTTACTGTCATGTTACACATGTCCCATTACTGTCATGTTACACATGTCCTGTTACTGTCACATTACACTTGTCCCGTTAACATCACGTTACATATGCCCCGTTACCGTCACGTTACATATGCCCCGTTACTGTCACGTTACACATGCCCCATTACTGTTACGCTACCTTTACTGTCACATTAAACAAGTCCCGTTACTGTCACGTTACACATGTTCATTAGTGTAACGTTACACATGCCCCGTTACTGTTGCGTTACACATGTCCCGTTACTGTTGCATTACATATGTCCCGTTACTGTCACGTTACCTTTACTGTCACGTTAAACAAGTCCCATTACTGTCACGTTACACATGCCCCGTTAGTGTCGCGTTACACATGCCCCGTTAATGTCCCGTTAAACATGTCCCGTTACTGTCACGTTACCTTTACTGTCACGTTAAACAAGTCCCGTTACTGTCGCGTTACACATGCCCCGTTACTGTCACGTTACCGTTACTGTCACGTTAAACAAGTCCCGTTACTGTAACGTTACACATGTCCCGTTACCATCACGTTACACATGTCCCGTTACGTCACGTTACACATGCCCCGTTACCGTCATGTTACACATGCCCAGTTACTGTCGCGTTACCTTTACTGTCACATTAAACAAGTCTCATTAATGTCCCGTTACACATGTCCCCCGTTACTGTCACGTTAAACAAGTCCCGTTACTGTAACGTTACACATGCCCCGTTACTGTAACGTTACACATGTCCCGTTACCGTCACGTTACACATGCCCCGTTAGTGTCGCGTTACACATGCCCCATTACTGTTACGTTACCTTTACGGTCACATTAAACAAGTCTCATTAATGTCCCGTTACACATGTCCCGTTACTGTCACGTTACACATCCCGTTACTGTCACGTTACACATGTCCCGTTACCGTCGCGTTACACATGTCCCGTTACACATGTCCCGTTACTGTCACGTTACCTTTACTGTCGCGTTACACATGTCCCGTTACTGTCGCGTTACACATGCCCCGTTACTGTTACGTAACCTTTACTGTTATGTTAACTTTAGTGTCGCATTACACGTGTCCCGTTACTGTCGCGTTACACATGCCATGTTACTGTCGGGTTACACATGCACCGTTACACATGTACCGTTACTGTCGCGTTACACATGCCCGCATTACACGTGCCCCGTTACTGTCGCGTTACACATGACCGTTACTGTCGCGTAACACATGCCTCGTTAGTGTCGCGTTACACATGCCCCGTTACTGTCGTGTTACACATGCCCCGTAACTGTCGCGTTACCTTTACTGTCAAATTAAACAAGTCCCTTTAATGTCGCGTTACACATGTCCTGTTACTGTCGCGTTACACATGCCCCGTTACTGTCGCGTTACCTTTACTGTCAAATTAAACAAGTCCCTTTAATGTCGCATTACACTTGACCCGTTACTGTCGCGTTACTAATGCCCTGTTACTGTCACGTTACACATGCCCCGTTACCATCACGTTACATATGCCCCATAACTGTCACGTTACACATGCCTCGTTAGTGTCGCGTTACACATGCCCCGTTACTGTCGTGTTACACATGCCCCGTAACTGTCGCGTTACCTTTACTGTCAAATTAAACAAGTCCCTTTAATGTCGCGTTACACATGTCCTGTTACTGTCGCGTTACACATGCCCCGTTACTGTCGCGTTACCTTTACTGTCAAATTAAACAAGTCCCTTTAATGTCGCATTACACTTGACCCGTTACTGTCGCGTTACACATGCCCTGTTACTGTAACGTTACACATGCCCCGTTACTGTCATGTTACACATGTCCCATTACTGTCATGTTACACATGTCCTGTTACTCTCACGTTACACATGCCCCATTACCATCACGTTACATATGCCCCATAACTGTCACGTTACACATGCCCCGTTAGTGTCGCGTTACACATGCCCCGTTACTGTCGCGTTACCTTTACTGTCAAATTAAACAAGTCCCTTTAATGTCGCGTTACACATGTCCTGTTACTGTCGCGTTACACATGCCCCGTTACTGTCGCGTTACCTTTACTGTCAAATTAAACAAGTCCCTTTAATGTCGCATTACACTTGACCCGTTACTGTCGCGTTACACATGCCCTGTTACTGTAACGTTACACATGCCCCGTTACTGTCATGTTACACATGTCCCATTAGTGTCATGTTACACATGTCCTGTTACTGTCACGTTACACATGCCCCGTTACCATCACGTTACATATGCCCCATAACTGTCACGTTACACATGCCCCGTTAGTGTCGCGTTACACATGCCCCGTTACTGTCGCGTTACCTTTACTGTCAAATTAAACAAGTCCCTTTAATGTCGCGTTACACATGTCCCGTTACTGTCGCGTTACACATGCCCCGTTACTGTCACGTTACCTTTACTGTCACATTACACATGTCCCATTACTGTCACGTTAAACAAGTCCCGTTACTGTCACGTTAAACAAGTCCCGTTACTGTCACGTTAAACAAGTCCCGTTACTGTAACGTTACACATGCCCCGTTACTGTAACGTTACACATGCCCCGTTACTGTCATGTTACACATGTCCCATTACTGTCATGTTACACATGTCCTGTTACTGTCACATTACACTTGTCCCGTTACCATCACGTTACATATGCCCCGTTACCGTCACGTTACATATGCCCCGTTACTGTCACGTTACACATGCCCCATTACTGTTACGCTACCTTTACTGTCACATTAAACAAGTCCCGTTACTGTCACGTTACACATGTTCATTAGTGTAACGTTACACATGCCCCGTTACTGTTGCGTTACACATGTCCCGTTACTGTTGCATTACATATGTCCCGTTACTGTCACGTTACCTTTACTGTCACGTTAAACAAGTCCCATTACTGTCACGTTACACATGCCCCATTAGTGTCGCGTTACACATGCCCCGTTAATGTCCCGTTAAACATGTCCCGTTACTGTCACGTTACCTTTACTGTCACGTTAAACAAGTCCCGTTACTGTCGCGTTACACATGCCCCGTTACTGTCACGTTACCGTTACTGTCACGTTAAACAAGTCCCGTTACTGTAACGTTACACATGTCCCGTTACCATCACGTTACACATGTCCCGTTACGTCACGTTACACATGCCCCGTTAGTGTCGCGTTACACATGCCCCGTTTCTGTCGCGTTACCTTTACTGTCAAATTAAACAAGTCCCTTTAATGTCGCGTTACACATGTCCCGTTACTGTCGCATTACACATGCCCCGTTACTGTCGCGTTACCTTTACTGTCAAATTAAACAAGTCCCTTTAATGTCGCGTTACACATGTCCCATTACTGTCACGTTAAACAAGTCCCGTTACTGTCACGTTAAACAAGTCCCGTTACTGTCACGTTAAACAAGTCCCGTTACTGTAACGTTACACATGCCCCGTTACTGTAACGTTACACATGCCCCGTTACTGTCATGTTACACATGTCCCATTACTGTCATGTTACACATGTCCTGTTACTGTCACATTACACTTGTCCCGTTACCATCACGTTACATATGCCCCGTTACCGTCACGTTACATATGCCCCGTTACTGTCACGTTACACATGCCCCATTACTGTTACGCTACCTTTACTGTCACATTAAACAAGTCCCGTTACTGTCACGTTACACATGTTCATTAGTGTAACGTTACACATGCCCCGTTACTGTTGCGTTACACATGTCCCGTTACTGTTGCATTACATATGTCCCGTTACTGTCACGTTACCTTTACTGTCACGTTAAACAAGTCCCATTACTGTCACGTTACACATGCCCCGTTAGTGTCGCGTTACACATGCCCCGTTAATGTCCCGTTAAACATGTCCCGTTACTGTCACGTTACCTTTACTGTCACGTTAAACAAGTCCCGTTACTGTCGCGTTACACATGCCCCGTTACTGTCACGTTACCGTTACTGTCACGTTAAACAAGTCCCGTTACTGTAACGTTACACATGTCCCGTTACCATCACGTTACACATGTCCCGTTACGTCACGTTACACATGCCCCGTTACCGTCACGTTACACATGCCCAGTTACTGTCGCGTTACCTTTACTGTCACATTAAACAAGTCTCATTAATGTCCCGTTACACATGTCCCCCGTTACTGTCACGTTAAACAAGTCCCGTTACTGTAACGTTACACATGCCCCGTTACTGTAACGTTACACATGTCCCGTTACCGTCACGTTACACATGCCCCGTTAGTGTCGCGTTACAGATGCCCCATTACTGTTACGTTACCTTTACGGTCACATTAAACAAGTCTCATTAATGTCCCGTTACACATGTCCCGTTACTGTCACGTTACACATCCCGTTACTGTCACGTTACACATGTCCCGTTACCGTCGCGTTACACATGTCCCGTTACACATGTCCCGTTACTGTCACGTTACCTTTACTGTCGCGTTACACATGTCCCGTTACTGTCGCGTTACACATGCCCCGTTACTGTCGTGTTACACATGCCCCGTTACTGTTACGTAACCTTTACTGTTATGTTACCTTTAGTGTCGCATTACACGTGTCCCGTTACTGTCACGTTACACATGCCATGTTACTGTCGCGTTACACATGCCCCGTTACACATGTCCCGTTACTGTCGCGTTACACATGCCCGCATTACACGTGCCCCGTTACTGTCGCGTTACACATGACCGTTACTGTCGCGTAACACATGCCTCGTTAGTGTCGCGTTACACATGCCCCGTTACTGTCGTGTTACACATGCCCCGTAACTGTCGCGTTACCTTTACTGTCAAATTAAACAAGTCTCTTTAATGTCGCGTTACACATGTCCTGTTACTGTCGCGTTACACATGCCCCGTTACTGTCGCGTTACCTTTACTGTCAAATTAAACAAGTCCCTTTAATGTCGCATTACACTTGACCCGTTACTGTCGCGTTACACATGCCCTGTTACTGTCACGTTACACATGCCCCGTTACCATCACGTTACATATGCCCCATAACTGTCACGTTACACATGCCTCGTTAGTGTCGCGTTACACATGCCCCGTTACTGTCGTGTTACACATGCCCCGTAACTGTCGCGTTACCTTTACTGTCAAATTAAACAAGTCCCTTTAATGTCGCGTTACACATGTCCTGTTACTGTCGCGTTACACATGCCCCGTTACTGTCGCGTTACCTTTACTGTCAAATTAAACAAGTCCCTTTAATGTCGCATTACACTTGACCCGTTACTGTCGCGTTACACATGCCCTGTTACTGTAACGTTACACATGCCCCGTTACTGTCATGTTACACATGTCCCATTACTGTCATGTTACACATGTCCTGTTACTCTCACGTTACACATGCCCCGTTACCATCACGTTACATATGCCCCATAACTGTCACGTTACACATGCCCCGTTAGTGTCGCGTTACACATGCCCTGTTACTGTCGCGTTACCTTTACTGTCAAATTAAACAAGTCCCTTTAATGTCGCGTTACACATGTCCTGTTACTGTCGCGTTACACATGCCCCGTTACTGTCGCGTTACCTTTACTGTCAAATTAAACAAGTCCCTTTAATGTCGCATTACACTTGACCCGTTACTGTCGCGTTACACATGCCCTGTTACTGTAACGTTACACATGCCCCATTACTGTCATGTTACACATGTCCCATTACTGTCATGTTACACATGTCCTGTTACTGTCACGTTACACATGCCCCGTTACCATCACGTTACATATGCCCCATAACTGTCACGTTACACATGCCCCGTTAGTGTCGCGTTACACATGCCCCGTTACTGTCGCGTTACCTTTACTGTCAAATTAAACAAGTCCCTTTAATGTCGCGTTACACATGTCCCGTTACTGTCGCGTTACACATGCCCCGTTACTGTCACGTTACCTTTACTGTCACATTACACATGTCCCATTACTGTCACGTTAAACAAGTCCCGTTACTGTCACGTTAAACAAGTCCCGTTACTGTCACGTTAAACAAGTCCCGTTACTGTCACGTTAAACAAGTCCCGTTACTGTAACGTTACACATGTCCTGTTACTGTAACGTTACACATGCCCCGTTACTGTAACGTTACACATGCCCCGTTACTGTCATGTTACACATGTCCCATTACTGTCATGTTACACATGTCCTGTTACTGTCACATTACACTTGTCCCGTTAACATCACGTTACATATGCCCCGTTACCGTCACGTTACATATGCCCCGTTACTGTCACGTTACACATGCCCCATTACTATTACGCTACCTTTACTGTCACATTAAACAAGTCCCGTTACTGTCACGTTACACATGTTCATTAGTGTAACGTTACACATGCCCCGTTACTGTTGCATTACACATGTCCCGTTACTGTTGCATTACATATGTCCCGTTACTGTCACGTTACCTTTACTGTCACGTTAAACAAGTCCCATTACTGTCACGTTACACATGCCCCGTTAGTGTCGCGTTACACATGCCCCGTTAATGTCCCGTTAAACATGTCCCGTTACTGTCACGTTACCTTTACTGTCACGTTAAACAAGTCCCGTTACTGTCGCGTTACACATGCCCCGTTACTGTCACGTTACCGTTACTGTCACGTTAAACAAGTCCCGTTACTGTAACGTTACACATGTCCCGTTACCATCACGTTACACATGTCCCGTTACGTCACGTTACACATGCCCCGTTACCGTCACGTTACACATGCCCAGTTACTGTCGCGTTACCTTTACTGTCACATTAAACAAGTCTCATTAATGTCCCGTTACACATGTCCCCCGTTACTGTCACGTTAAACAAGTCCCGTTACTGTAACGTTACACATGCCCCGTTACTGTAACGTTACACATGTCCCGTTACCGTCACGTTACACATGCCCCGTTAGTGTCGCGTTACACATGCCCCATTACTGTTACGTTACCTTTACGGTCACATTAAACAAGTCTCATTAATGTCCCGTTACACTTGTCCCGTTACTGTCACGTTACACATCCCGTTACTGTCACGTTACACATGTCCCGTTACCGTCGCGTTACACATGTCCCGTTACACATGTCCCGTTACTGTCACGTTACCATTACTGTCGCGTTACACATGTCCCGTTACTGTCGTGTTACACATGCCCCGTTACTGTTACGTAACCTTTACTGTTATGTTACCTTTAGTGTCGCATTACACGTGTCCCGTTACTGTCGCGTTACACATGCCATGTTACTGTCGGGTTACACATGCCCCGTTACACATGTACCGTTACTGTCGCGTTACACATGCCCGCATTACACGTGCCCCGTTACTGTCGCGTTACACATGACCGTTACTGTCGCGTAACACATGCCTCGTTAGTGTCGCGTTACACATGCCCCGTTACTGTCGTGTTACACATGCCCCGTAACTGTCGCGTTACCTTTACTGTCAAATTAAACAAGTCCCTTTAATGTCGCGTTACACATGTCCTGTTACTGTCGCGTTACACATGCCCCGTTACTGTCGCGTTACCTTTACTGTCAAATTAAACAAGTCCCTTTAATGTCGCATTACACTTGACCCGTTACTGTCGCGTTACTAATGCCCTGTTACTGTCACGTTACACATGCCCCGTTACCATCACGTTACATATGCCCCATAACTGTCACGTTACACATGCCTCGTTAGTGTCGCGTTACACATGCCCCGTTACTGTCGTGTTACACATGCCCCGTAACTGTCGCGTTACCTTTACTGTCAAATTAAACAAGTCCCTTTAATGTCGCATTACACTTGACCCGTTACTGTCGCGTTACACATGCCCTGTTACTGTAACGTTACACATGCCCCGTTACTGTCATGTTACACATGTCCCATTACTGTCATGTTACACATGTCCTGTTACTCTCACGTTACACATGCCCCATTACCATCACGTTACATATGCCCCATAACTGTCACGTTACACATGCCCCGTTAGTGTCGCGTTACACATGCCCCGTTACTGTCGCGTTACCTTTACTGTCAAATTAAACAAGTCCCTTTAATGTCGCGTTACACATGTCCTGTTACTGTCGCGTTACACATGCCCCGTTACTGTCGCGTTACCTTTACTGTCAAATTAAACAAGTCCCTTTAATGTCGCATTACACTTGACCCGTTACTGTCGCGTTACACATGCCCTGTTACTGTAACGTTACACATGCCCCGTTACTGTCATGTTACACATGTCCCATTAGTGTCATGTTACACATGTCCTGTTACTGTCACGTTACACATGCCCCGTTACCATCACGTTACATATGCCCCATAACTGTCACGTTACACATGCCCCGTTAGTGTCGCGTTACACATGCCCCGTTACTGTCGCGTTACCTTTACTGTCAAATTAAACAAGTCCCTTTAATGTCGCGTTACACATGTCCCGTTACTGTCGCGTTACACATGCCCCGTTACTGTCACGTTACCTTTACTGTCACATTACACATGTCCCATTACTGTCACGTTAAACAAGTCCCGTTACTGTCACGTTAAACAAGTCCCGTTACTGTAACGTTACACATGCCCCGTTACTGTAACGTTACACATGCCCCGTTACTGTCATGTTACACATGTCCCATTACTGTCATGTTACACATGTCCTGTTACTGTCACATTACACTTGTCCCGTTACCATCACGTTACATATGCCCCGTTACCGTCACGTTACATATGCCCCGTTACTGTCACGTTACACATGCCCCATTACTGTTACGCTACCTTTACTGTCACATTAAACAAGTCCCGTTACTGTCACGTTACACATGTTCATTAGTGTAACGTTACACATGCCCCGTTACTGTTGCGTTACACATGTCCCGTTACTGTTGCATTACATATGTCCCGTTACTGTCACGTTACCTTTACTGTCACGTTAAACAAGTCCCATTACTGTCACGTTACACATGCCCCGTTAGTGTCGCGTTACACATGCCCCGTTAATGTCCCGTTAAACATGTCCCGTTACTGTCACGTTACCTTTACTGTCACGTTAAACAAGTCCCGTTACTGTCGCGTTACACATGCCCCGTTACTGTCACGTTACCGTTACTGTCACGTTAAACAAGTCCCGTTACTGTAACGTTACACATGTCCCGTTACCATCACGTTACACATGTCCCGTTACGTCACGTTACACATGCCCCGTTACCGTCACGTTACACATGCCCAGTTACTGTCGCGTTACCTTTACTGTCACATTAAACAAGTCTCATTAATGTCCCGTTACACATGTCCCCCGTTACTGTCACGTTAAACAAGTCCCGTTACTGTAACGTTACACATGCCCCGTTACTGTAACGTTACACATGTCCCGTTACCGTCACGTTACACATGCCCCGTTAGTGTCGCGTTACAGATGCCCCATTACTGTTACGTTACCTTTACGGTCACATTAAACAAGTCTCATTAATGTCCCGTTACACATGTCCCGTTACTGTCACGTTACACATCCCGTTACTGTCACGTTACACATGTCCCGTTACCGTCGCGTTACACATGTCCCGTTACACATGTCCCGTTACTGTCACGTTACCTTTACTGTCGCGTTACACATGTCCCGTTACTGTCGCGTTACACATGCCCCGTTACTGTCGTGTTACACATGCCCCGTTACTGTTACGTAACCTTTACTGTTATGTTACCTTTAGTGTCGCATTACACGTGTCCCGTTACTGTCACGTTACACATGCCATGTTACTGTCGCGTTACACATGCCCCGTTACACATGTCCCATTACTGTCGCGTTACACATGCCCGCATTACACGTGCCCCGTTACTGTCGCGTTACACATGACCGTTACTGTCGCGTAACACATGCCTCGTTAGTGTCGCGTTACACATGCCCCGTTACTGTCGTGTTACACATGCCCCGTAACTGTCGCGTTACCTTTACTGTCAAATTAAACAAGTCTCTTTAATGTCGCGTTACACATGTCCTGTTACTGTCGCGTTACACATGCCCCGTTACTGTCGCGTTACCTTTACTGTCAAATTAAACAAGTCCCTTTAATGTCGCATTACACTTGACCCGTTACTGTCGCGTTACACATGCCCTGTTACTGTCACGTTACACATGCCCCGTTACCATCACGTTACATATGCCCCATAACTGTCACGTTACACATGCCTCGTTAGTGTCGCGTTACACATGCCCCGTTACTGTCGTGTTACACATGCCCCGTAACTGTCGCGTTACCTTTACTGTCAAATTAAACAAGTCCCTTTAATGTCGCGTTACACATGTCCTGTTACTGTCGCGTTACACATGCCCCGTTACTGTCGCGTTACCTTTACTGTCAAATTAAACAAGTCCCTTTAATGTCGCATTACACTTGACCCGTTACTGTCGCGTTACACATGCCCTGTTACTGTAACGTTACACATGCCCCGTTACTGTCATGTTACACATGTCCCGTTACTGTCATGTTACACATGTCCTGTTACTCTCACGTTACACATGCCCCGTTACCATCACGTTACATATGCCCCATAACTGTCACGTTACACATGCCCCGTTAGTGTCGCGTTACACATGCCCTGTTACTGTCGCGTTACCTTTACTGTCAAATTAAACAAGTCCCTTTAATGTCGCGTTACACATGTCCTGTTACTGTCGCGTTACACATTCCCCGTTACTGTCGCGTTACCTTTACTGTCAAATTAAACAAGTCCCTTTAATGTCGCATTACACTTGACCCGTTACTGTCGCGTTACACATGCCCTGTTACTGTAACGTTACACATGCCCCATTACTGTCATGTTACACATGTCCCATTACTGTCATGTTACACATGTCCTGTTACTGTCACGTTACACATGCCCCGTTACCATCACGTTACATATGCCCCATAACTGTCACGTTACACATGCCCCGTTAGTGTCGCGTTACACATGCCCCGTTACTGTCGCGTTACCTTTACTGTCAAATTAAACAAGTCCCTTTAATGTCGCGTTACACATGTCCCGTTACTGTCGCGTTACACATGCCCCGTTACTGTCACGTTACCTTTACTGTCACATTACACATGTCCCATTACTGTCACGTTAAACAAGTCCCGTTACTGTCACGTTAAACAAGTCCCGTTACTGTAACGTTACACATGCCCCGTTACTGTAACGTTACACATGCGCCGTTACTGTCGCGTTACAATTGCCCCGTTACTGTTGTGTTACACATGCTCTGTTACACATGCCCCGTTAAACATGCCCCGTTTCTGTCGCGTTTCACATGCCCTGTTACTGTCGAGTTACACATGCCCCGTTACTGTCGCGTTACAATGCCCCGTTACACATTCCCCGTTACTGTCACGTTACACATGCCCCATTACTGTCGCGTTACACGTTCCCCGTTACTGTCGCGTTACACATGCCCCGTTACTGTCGCGTTACACATCTCCCGTTACACATGCCCCGTTACTGTCGCCTTACACATGCCCCGTTACTGTCGCGTTACACATGCCCCGTTACTGTCGCATTACACATGCCCCGTTACTGTCGCGTTACACATGCCCCGTTACTGCCGCGTTACACATTCCCCGTTACTGTCGCGTCACAGATGCCCGTTACTGTCGCGTCACACATGGCCCGTTACTGTCGCGTCACACATGACCCGTTACTGTCGCGTTACACGTGCCCCGTTACTGTCGCGTTACACATGCCCCGTTACTGTCACGTTACACATGCCCCGTTACTGTCGCGTTACACATGTCCCATTACTCTCGCTTTACACATGCCCCGTTACTGTCGCGTTTTACATGCTCCGTTACTGTCACGTTACAAATGCCCCGTTACACATTCCCCGTTACTGTTGCATTACACGTGCCCCGTTACACATTCCCCGTTACTGTTGCGTTACACATGCCCCGTTACTGTCGTGTTACACATGCCCCGTTACACATTCCCCGTTACTGTCGCGTTACACATGCCCCGTTACTGTCACGTTACACATGCCCCGTTACTGTCGCATTACACATCCCCCGTTACACATGCCCCGTTAGTGTCGCGTTACACATGCCCCGTTAGTGTCGAGTTACACATGCCCCGTTACTGTCGCGTTACACATGCCCCGTTACACATGCCCCATTACTGTCGCGTTACACATGCCCCGTTACTGTCGCGTTACACATGCCCCGTTACACATTCCCCGTTACTGTCGCGTCACACATGACCCGTTACTGTCGCTTCACACATGCCCCGTTACTGTCGCGTTACA
The DNA here is from genome assembly GCA_032164185.1 of Moxostoma hubbsi. NCBI lineage: Eukaryota > Metazoa > Chordata > Actinopteri > Cypriniformes > Catostomidae > Moxostoma > Moxostoma hubbsi. Next base: position 269,417 of record JAVLUX010000062.1, read on the forward strand.
CATTTCCCGTTACTGTTGCGTTACACATGCCCTGTTACTGTCGCGTTACACATGCCCCGTTTTTGTCGCGTTACCCATGTCCCATTACACATGTCCCGTTACTGTCGCGATACACGTGACCCGTTACTGTCATGACCCATTACACATGTCCCATTACTGTCACGTTACACATGTCCCGTTACTGTCATGACCCGTTACACATGTCCCGTTACTGTCATGACCCGTTACACATGCCCCGTTACTGTCGTGTTACACATGCCCCGTTACTGTCGCGTTACACATGCCCCGTTACTGCCGCGTTACACATGCCCCGTTACTGTCGCGTTACACATGCCCTGTTACTGTCACGTTACCTTTACTGTCACATTAAACAAGTCCCCTTACTTTCACGTTACACATGTCCCTTTAATGTCACGTTACACATGTCCCGTTACTGTCGCGTTACACATGTCACGTTACTGTCACGTTACCTTTACTTTCGCGTTACACATGCCCTGTTACTGTCGCGTTAAACAAGTCACGTTACTGTCAATTTACACATGCCCCGTTACTGTAGCGTTACACATGTCCCGTTACAGTTGCGTTACACATGCCCCCTTACACATGCCCCGTTACTGTCGCTTTACACATGCCCCATTACTGTCGCATTACAAGTGCCCCGTTACTGTAGCGTTACACATGCTCTGTTACAGTCACGTTACCTTTACTGTCACGTTAAACAAGTCACGTTACTGTGAATTTACACATGCCCCATTACTGTCGCGTTACACATGCCCTGTTAAAGTCACGTTACCTTTACTGTCACGTTAAACAAGTCACGTTACTGTCAATTTACACATGCCCCGTTACTTTAGCGTTACACATGCCCCCTTACACATGCCCCGTTACTGTCGCGTTACACATGCCCCGTTACTGTCGCGTTACAAGTGCCCCGTTACTGTTGCGTTACACATGCTCTGTTACACATGCCCCGTTAAACATGCCCAGTTACTGTCGCGTTTCACATGCCCCGTTACTGTCGCGTTACACATGCCCCCTTACACATGCCCCGTTACTGTCGCGTTACACATGCCCCGTTACTGCCGTGTTACACTGCCCCGTTACTGTCACGTTACCTTTACTGTCACATTAAAAAAGTCCCGTTACTTTCTCGTTACACATGTCCCATTACTGTCGCGTTACACATGCCCTGTTACTGTCACGTTACCTTTACTGTCACATTAAACAAGTCCCGTTACTTTCTCGTTACACATGCCCCGTTACTGTAGTGTTACACATGTCCCGTTACTGTCGTGTTACACATGCCCCCTTACACATGCCCCGTTACTGTCGCATTACACATGCCCCATTACTGTCGCGTTATACATGCCCTGTTACACATTCCCCTTTATTGTCGCGTTACACAGGCCCCTTTACTGTCGCATTACACATGCCCCGTTACTGTCGCGTTACACATGCCCGTTACACATGCCCCATTACTGTCGCGTTACACATGCCCCGTTACTGTCGCGTTACACATGCCCCATTACTGCCGTTTTACACATGCCCCGTTACTGTCGCGTTACACATGCCCTGTTACTGTCACGTTACCTTTACTGTCACATTAAACAAGTCCCGTTACTGTCGCGTTACACATGTCCCGTTACTGTCGCGTTACACATGCCCTGTTACAGTCACGTTACCTTTACTTCTACGTTAATCAAGTCATGTTGCTGTCAATTTACACATGCCCCGTTACTGTCGCGTTACACATGCCCCCTTACACATGCCCCGTTACCGTCGCGTTACACATGCCCCGTTACACATTCCCCGTTACTGTCGTGTTACACATGCCCCGTTGCTGTCGTGTTACACATGCCCCGTTACACATTCCCCGTTACTGTCGCGTTACACATGCCCCGTTACACATTCCCCGTTACTGTCGCATTACACATGTCCCGTTACACATTCCCCGTTACTGTCGCGTTACACATGTCCCGTTACACATGCCCCGTTACTGTCGCGTTACACATGCCCCGTTACTGTCGCGTTACACATGCCCCGTTACACATTCCCCGTTACTGTCGCATTACACATGTCCCGTTACACATGCCCCGTTACTGTTGCGTTACACATGCCCCGTTACTGTCGCGTTACACATCCCCCGTTACACATGCCCCGTTAGTGTCGCGTTACACATGCCCCGTTAGTGTCGAGTTACACATGCCCCGTTACTGTCGCGTTTTACATGCCCCGTTACTGTCACGTTACAAATGCCCCGTTACACATTCCCCGTTACTGTTGCATTACACGTGCCCTGTTACACATTCCCCGTTACTGTCGCGTTACACATGCCCCGTTACTGTCGTTTTACACATGTCCCGTTACACATGCCCCGTTACTGTCGTGTTACACATGCCCCGTTACTGTCGCGTTACACATCCCCCGTTACACATGCCCCGTTAGTGTCGAGTTACACATGCCCCGTTACTGTCGCGTTTTACATGCTCCGTTACTGTCACGTTACAAATGCCCCGTTACACATTCCCCGTTACTGTTGCATTACACGTGCCCCGTTACACATTCCCCGTTACTGTTGCGTTACACATGCCCCGTTACTGTCGTGTTACACATGCCCCGTTACACATTCCCCGTTACTGTCGCATTACACATGCCCCGTTACTGTCACGTTACACATGCCCCGTTACTGTCGCATTACACATCCCCCGTTACACATGCCCCGTTAGTGTCGCGTTACACATGCCCCGTTAGTGTCGAGTTACACATGCCCCGTTACTGTCGCGTTACACATGCCCCGTTACACATGCCCCATTACTGTCGCGTTACACATGCCCCGTTACTGTCGCGTTACACATGCCCCGTTACACATTCCCCGTTACTGTCGCGTCACACATGACCCGTTACTGTCGCTTCACACATGACCCGTTACTCTCGCGTTACACATGCCCCGTTACTGTCTCGTTACACATGCCCCGTTACTGTCGCGTTACACATTTCCCGTTACTGTTGCGTTACACATGCCCTGTTACTGTCGCGTTACACATGCCCCGTTTTTGTCGCGTTACCCATGTCCCATTACACATG
>JAVLUX010000062.1:277500-357500 GCA_032164185.1 Moxostoma hubbsi
GACGGATCCATCTACAGACTCGTGCGAACATGGCTCGACCCATTTCAGATTTAACATAACTCATTTCGAGCTATATTAGTATGATGATTATTGATGCATGTGAGCTGTTTAGCATACGACAAACACATGCAAACTATTAGTATATTCTGGCCATTTTGATTGGCAGAACCAACTGTCCACCTGGGTGTTCCAGTGCCACCCTGGCCCTCATGTGGCCTCACCCCAGTAACGGGCTGCCAATCACTCCAGATGGAAAGCCAAAGTTATTGAAAGCACGGCAAACATGTCTGATAAGATCTGCTGCAGAAACCCATCAACAAAAGTCCTGTTACTTCTATTGTTTTATCACGTCTGGTTCGGACACTGATGTCACTTGGTAAAATCACTGTAAAACACCGCTTTTATAAAACCGTGACAACAGCAGTACGATAAAAGATGCCAATGTTCATTAACGTGATTTATTGAGTTTGTGTGAATGTCTGTGTTCAGCTGTGGATTCTTCCCGCCTTCGGCTGTCGGCCGCAGTATGACAATGATTTAGAGCATAAGACGTTCGGATTCAGTGTTTGGACAACAGTGTTGAACGTCGCGATACCCCTGAACCTCTTCTACAGAATGCACTCGGTGGCGTCTCTCTTTGAGGTCTTCAGGAAGGATTGAGTGTGTGTGTGAGTGTGTGTGTGTGTGTGTGTGTGTGTGTGTGTGTGTGTGTGTGTGTGAGTGTGTGTGTGAGTGTGTGTGAGTGTGTGTGTGTGTGAGTGAGTGACTGTGTGAGTGTGTGTGAGTGTGTGACAGTGTGAGTGTGTGTGAGTGAGTGACTGTGTGAGTGTGTGTGTGTGTGTGTGAGTGAGTGACTGTGTGAGTGTGTGAGTGTGTGACTGTGTGTGTGAGTGTGTGAGTGTGTGACTGTGTGTGAGTGAGTGAGTGAGTGAGTGTGTGTGTGTGTGAGAGTGACTGCGCGTGTGTGTGTGAGTGTGTGTGTGTGTGTGAGAGAGAGTGTGTGTGTGTGAGAGTGAGTGTCTGCGTGTGCGTGTCTGCGTGTGTGTGTGTGTGTGTGAGTGTGTGTGTGTGTGTGTGTGTGTGAGAGAGAGTGTGAGTGTCTGCGTACGTGTGTGTGTGTGTGTGTGTGCGTGCGTGTGTGTGTGAGAGTGAGACACACACATTTGCATTGTGAGATTATTGTCATGGCAATGTAACACATTTACCCCCGATAATTTGTAGAACTTTGTGTTTTTTCCCGTGTGAGTCTCATTAATTAATTATAGTAATTTTGTTTCTATTTTACAGTAAATTATTTTTATTTAAATCAGAATAAATTTAATGCAGTACAACAAATATTACCATGATGTGTAAATACTATATAGTTTAAATAATATGGCTGATATATATATATATATATATATATATATATATATATATATATATATATATATGTGTATGTGTTCTATTATAGTAATGAGAAATTGGGGTTGAAAATGTGTTTAATTGTCATGAAAATAAATCTTAAAAGTCCTAAAAATAAGTTTAATTTTCTTTCTATTGATTTTGTGGTGAAAGACGTTCTCGACAGGTTTCGTGAGATTCCGGTGTATTTATGCAGCATTATAACACATTGTTAATATGTTATATTAGTTTTAAATGTCTTCTATTATTCTTGGTTCTCACACAAATTTATTTTTAAAAGGAAACACGGTTAAACATGATAATAATGATGATAATAATAATGATAATAATGATGATGTTTATGGGTAGAATGTGTTTCCTGATGGGAGAAATGATTGACAGGACTGGGATCATTGATGAAGTCAAACAGACTCTGTATGAAGGATATTATAATGAACTCTTGTGGAAAAGCTTGAAGATTATTCTGGAACGTTCTCACTTTCAGACTCTGAATCTGTTCTAGAGGAAACACTTGATGTCAAACGGCTCTTTTTCTTTCTGTAGATGTTTCTGTGTAGGTTTCTCCGTTTGTGTAAATTACATTTATTCCACTGTTCTCTTTGTAAAGAAACACCAGCACAACTAACATCACGACGATAAATGCGGTGCCATTTACACTTTGACCTCTTGAAACTGAACTTTCTGTCAATGATCAATAATTCATGTAAGAAAACATGCTTTGAGCCATAATGTGTTTTTCATGTGTTCTTTTGTGAACAATGGCCGCATGCTCCTCAACACTGTTACTAAAATTACTTACATTCTTTGAATATTATTTTTTTATGTATATAAAATAAAGTACATATTTTACCCTCAATAAACGTTTACTTTTTATGAAATGAATGCTTACATGTCAAAATTGTTTACAATTGTTCCAAACAATGAAAATATTCATGTCATTTGTATTTCCCTTTAATAAAGTCAGAGCTCACAAGCCCAATTCCACCCAAACTCAAAATATTAATAACTGCAGTCTTGACCAACACATAATCGGTGTCGTTTGAAAGTTTAGAAGCTTTACTTTATAATGCATGTAGATATTATGACCAAAACTGAACGAGTGCTTTAAAATCTGCAGAAAAATCAGAAGTGTTACATTTTAATCATTTACAAAAGATTTTACATTGTACATATTATTACAATCAGTGAAAACATCAAACTGATCAAACAGTCATGTGTCATATGTTGTTGGAAAGATCTCAAAGAGTAAAATACAACCAGAGTATTCGTTTTACTCACAGATAAAAATATCGCGAGTAACAGCTAAATATATGTCTTTGACAATTATGTTGGCGTTGCTTTTATGTCGCATTTTTGCTTATACCGTCACGATAAACAGAACATAAATTAACAACGGTATTATCTTTCAAACGAGGCCACACACAAGATAATCAGATGTATAGATCATTAGATAATCCACATGAAGCACAATGTTACATATGACCACCAGGAGATGGCGCCAAATACATGACACAGACTCAATGATGACTCAAATGACACAGAATGAAACTCATTCTGTGAAATCTCATGACTAAAATCATGTCTGCATGCTATGCAAACCTTTAGTCATTGTTGTGTTTGCATGTGGAATTAGTTCTTATGTACAATTATTATCTTTTATTTGTTTGGAGATGTTTTTGGACACTATGATCAATTATATTTGTAATGTTGTAACTTGTGATTGATTTGTCGTATCAACACAAACATTTTCTCAGATACAGTTGACATGATTGAGAACAAAACAAAAGTCTGTTTTTACTGCCACCTTATTTACACTCAGATATACACTGCTGCCAAATGTTTGGAATAATGTGCAGATTTTGTTGTTTCGGAAGGAAATTGGTACTTTTAATTCACCAAAGTGGCATTCAACTGATTACAAAGTATAGTCAGGACATTACTGATGTAAAAAACAGCACCATCATAGCTCGTGGCTCCATGCGAGGTGTGAATGGTGAGCTCTGCGCACTTTGCTAGTTTTTAATTATTTTTGTGTCATAAACCGGTGAGATTCAATACACTCTGTTCCATACCTGTTCTATAGAGAAAATATGTCAAAGAATTCAAAATCCTCAGGCTCTGTAGACATTAAAAGACACTTACGTGCTCAAGTTGAAGACCCTGAGCAGCAGGCCGCAAGCCCGGGACTCAATTCGGACGGTGCGATGGGAGAGATTCAGCATCAACTGTCAGGTATGTCGGCAATATTGGCGAAGGTCGTTGCTGACTTGGAAAATGTTGCTATAATACGCCGATCGATCACTGCCATGTAGACAAAGTTCACTGAGTTGATTACAAGTGTGCGGGATGTCAAGAAACGGATCGATTATCTGGAGTCATCGGAGAGGGAATTATCTGCAAACCCGCTTGTGACCAAGATAGACTTGGAGCACGTTTGGGAAACCTTGAGAATCGTAACTGGTGAAACAACGTCCGAATTGTTGGAATTCCTGAGAACAAAGAAGGCCGAGATATGGTGAAATTCCTAGAGGAGCTCTTCCCGAGTCTGCTCAACATAGTAGGCCATAAGCTGGAAATTAAGCAAGCTCACAGAGTTCCGGCTTGGAGATTCGTGGGAGGAGACATGCCCCGATCAATTCTGGCCATATTTCAGATCATCTGATGAAGATCTTATATGCGAGGAATAAAGGAAGAACTAAAGATGACTGCAAAATATTTACCTGCCCTCAGCAAGTGATGTCCTTCATAAAGTCAATGGAATGGAGGAGTAAGTCATTATGTGATACTGTCTATACAGCCGAGTGGACTCGACTCACTGAACATTCACTTGATGGGGCGCCGCCTTTGTTTCTTTTTGTGCTGGTTCCGCCTAGTGGCTGGAGTTTGTTTTGTGGAGGAACACACCTTCGAAACAGTTTGTAGATGAATCTACACGTTCTTTGTGCTTAGAGTTGGCTGGAGTTTATTTTAAAGATTATCTTCTGTTGTGAAATTCTGTCTCAGAATCTTTAGACCGTCATGAGACAGGTTAGTTTTACCCTACTGATGATGTGTTGTTGCAATAGTAATCCTGCTCAGTACGAGAGGAACCGCAGGTTCAGACATTTGGTGCGTGTGCTTGGCTGAGGAGCCACTGGTGCGAAGCTACCATCTGTGGTCAGAATCCCCCCTAAACGTAATGATACCGCAGCGCCGCGGGACTCCAATTGGCCCAGGATAGCTGGCCCACGAGGGCCCGGCGAGGAGAGCCATTCAAGACGGGCTTAGGGTGCGGTCGAATGAGTGCCGCCCCTCACCCATCACACACTGCAAGTTTGTGGAGAACTTGGTGCTAAATGACTCGTAGACGGCCTTCCAGCAGCCCAAACTGGGCATTAAATATTTGGATATTTTATTCCCAGCAAACTAGTGTTATTTAGTTAGTTAATTTTGACCCTTTAATAAAAAGATTTTCGAGTGATGTGGGCAGTCGGGCTTCAGTACAGTTATCTATGATTGGGAAGGTTGTGATTAATATTGTATTCAAAACCCCATTGAGCTTTTATGGGATCAGCTAGACTGTACAGTATGTGAGAAGTGCCCAACAAGACAGTCACATCTATGGCAAGTGCTACAGGAAGTGTGGGGTGAAAGGTCAAATGCAACAGGAAGTGTGGGGCGAAAGGGCAAGTGCAACCGGAAGTGTGGGGCGAAAGGGCAAGTTCAACAGGAAGTGTGGGGTGAAAGGGCAAGTGCTACTGGAAGTGTGGGGTGAAAGGTCACCTGAGTATCTGGACAAACTGACCACTAGAATAACAAGAATCTGTAAATCTGTCATCGCTGCACATGGAGGATTTTTTGATAAGAACTCTTTGCAGTAGTTTAAGTTTTTCAAATTGTACAAGTAATTTTTCACATTATTAATGTCCTGACTATACATTGTGATCAGCTGAATACTTTTTTGGTGAATAAAAGTACCAATTTCTTTCCAAAAGAACAAAATGAACAGTTTTCTTTACAATGATATGAAACACTTGACCCTCCTTGTTCGTTTCGTTGAGTTACAAGTATTTATAGTAGTAAAGGAAATATGGACCAAATCTGAAAAACAAGAGAAAGTTATTTTTATTTTGGTGAAAAAAAACAACCCAGGTAGCAAGGAGACATGGATTCGGGATCAGTCAACCAATTTTCAACGTTGACTCAACATTCACTATTTGGTGAGTACATCAGAAATTGAATAGGTAAAAAAAAAAGAACATCCACTCAACGTTGAAATGAGGTTGACTCATCAACATTTACCATGACCCATTTAGTCGAAATCATAACGTTTGTTCTTTGTTACACAGAGTAACGTTCAGAGGACGCATCGCTAGGACAAGGTAAATGTATTTTATTCATCATTGAGTTGTTGTGAATCTCACTTTAGATTTGAACTGATTTATCCTTGTTTTAAAAACATTCCTGCTTTGTAATTTTTGCCCCGTTTGCCCAGTGCCCCGTGAGGCAGCTGGTCAATGACATGCATTGAGATAATTCCCCGTGTTGGACTTCAGTATGGTCAACTTCAACATGATCAATTTCACTCTTATTTTCTAACCAGAGGGGCAAATGCATGTATGAATCTTACATGGGGCAGATCCTGCGCTGTGAGATTAGATTACAGTCTAAGACAGAATTGCGGTTAACCGGTTTGACGATATTTGCAAATGTTCTTTTTCTGCAACAGCACTGAGGCAAGAAAGGCATATCATATCTCAACTGAACATGTCAGTGGACGTGTTTCTAAGTGCTGCTATACAAAAGCAAAACTGCTAAATGCACAATGAATAAACAGAAGGTGTTTATTAAGAGACGCAACACCGCTTATCTGCATCCCAGGTGCAAAATGTGCTTCAGTGTAACTGGAGTCGCTTCAGAACTGTGAGATTATTGTAAGTAGTTTATGGCTTACAATGTGTTTTTCTTCTGCTATTAATTAAAGTCATCTGTCAGACACGCCACTATAAAGAATCAGCAACAGACTCCATAAAAATCCACAAAATCTCACAAATAAACCGGAGGACGATGCAAATAACAGGAACATGATTAAATCAGGATATTCAAAGTCCAATAATGACTAAAATTGACATTTATTGTTGAATGAGTGAATTTGTACTAATAATGAGGATGTTTTAATATGCAACTACTTGAAGTTGACACTGATAGTAACTACACATATACACTCACCTAAAGGATTATTAGGAACACCTGTTCAATTTCTCATTAATGCAATTATCTAATCAACCAATCACATGGCAGTTGCTTCAATGCATTTAGGGGTGTGGTCCTGGTCAAGACAATCTCCTGAACTCCAAACTGAATGTCAGAATGGGAAAGAAAGGTGATTTAAGCAATTTTGAACGTGGCATGGTTGTTGGTGCCAGACGGGCCGGTCTGAGTATTTCACAATCTGCTCAGTTACTGGGATTTTCACGCACCACCATTTCTAGGGTTTACAAAGAATGGTGTGAAAAGGGAAAAACATCCAGTATGCGGCAGTCCTGTGGTCGAAAATGCCTTGTTGATGCTAGAGGTCAGTGGAGAATGGGTCGACTGATTCAAGCTGATAGAAGAGCAACTTTGACTGAAATAACCACTCGTTACAACCGAGGTATGCAGCAAAGCATTTGTGAAGCCACAACACGCACAACAACAGCAGAGGACCCCACCGGGTACCACTCATCTCCACTACAAATAGGAAAAAGAGGCTACAATTTGCAAGAGCTCACCAAAATTGGACAGTTGAAGACTGGAAAATGTTGCCTGGTCTGATGAGTCTCGATTTCTGTTGAGACATTCAGATGGTAGAGTCAGAATTTGGCGTAAACAGAATGAGAACATGGATCCATCATGCCTTGTTACCACTGTGCAGGCTGGTGGTGGTGGTGTAATGGTGTGGGGGATGTTTTCTTGGCACACTTTAGGCCCCTTAGTGCCAGTTGGGCATCGTTTAAATGCCACGGCCTACCTGAGCATTGTTTCTGACCATGTCCATCCCTTTATGGCCACCATGTACCCATCCTCTGATGGCTACTTCCAGCAGGATAATGCACCATGTCACAAAGCTCGAATCATTTCAAATTGGCTTCTTGAACATGACAATGAGTTCACTGTACTAAAATGGCCCCCACAGTCACCAGATCTCAACCCAATAGAGCATCTTTGGGATGTGGTGGAACGGGAGCTTCGTGCCCTGGATGTGCATCCCACAAATCTCCATCAACTGCAAGATGCTATCCTATCAATATGGGCCAACATTTCTAAAGAATGCTTTCAGTACCTTGTTGAATCAATGCCACGTAGAATTAAGGCAGTTCTGAAGGTGAAAGGGGGTTAAACACAGTATTAGTATGGTGTTCCTAATAATCCTTTAGGTGAGTGTATGTATAGCCAACCATACACTCAACAGACTTAAATATCAGTTATGTTAAACACTCACACTCTCTCTCACACACACACACACACTCACACACTCTCACACACACTATGTGTTTCACTGACTGTGACGCGTGCTGATGACGTCACAGTCATATAGACGCGTAACCTCCACAGGAACGGAATATAAAACTCTTGCACAGTAACTCTAATCCTGTTATACAGTTTATTAAAGAGACGAACAGGACAGAAAGTGATATTGAGGACACTGTTTACCAATAAAATAATACTCCACAAACAAATATGTTTTGTTTGAAACATTTAAATTACAGAAAGGAATCTGAATTATTTCTTAATAAACTATAACATGGTGAATATGAGATGAAGCCAATGTTTACATAACTGTGAGTGTAATATATAATTATAATGGACGCGCGTGATGTGGACATGACAACATACATGTGATGTGTGTGTGACACCTGAAGGTGGCGCTACAGGCACGTGTGTATTTCATTCAACATTCATTCATGTTCATCAACTCGTTTTCATGAATGAGAGTGAAACTGCACAAACACTTCATTCTTGAGATTTGATTTGTCAGGGGAATATCGTGTTATATTAAAACTTTAATAACTTGATCTGAAAAATGATCCTTGTGACATCTTGCCCCGGTCTCCATTAATATTGATATTGCAAAGGATGTGCATGTTCCCGCCTCTTAAACATTCCTCCACTGCAGTCATTTTCGGATTAGAGATTATCTTTCATTCACTCCATTCCAGATGTGACGTCTCTCTCTCTCTCTCTCTCTCTCTCTCTCTCTCTCTCTGTGTCTCTCTCTATTAATGTCTCTCTCTCTCTGTGTCTCTCTCTCTATTAATGTCTCTCTCTCTCTATTAATGTCTCTCTCTCTCTCGGGCTCAAAATAGCTGTGAAGGATTCTGGCGCGCTCAGAGAGGTCAGACTCGTTGAGCACCACTCCACCGGATCTGATCATCTGAATCGATCGCTGTCGATCATGCGGGAGACTTCAGCGGATGACACACACGCACCCGATGGCGACCCGTGACCCCAGTGAGACTCCAACCAAACCATGCCGAACCGAACCGAGTCCGATGCGCGCGAGACAGTGGTGGCGCGCGCGTTCACCGGTTGCCTGCTGTGCGTTCTGATCCTCTGGACTCTGTTCGGGAACATACTGGTGTGTGCCGCGGTGCTCCGGTTCCGCCACCTGCGCACGAAAGTCACCAACATCTTCATCGTGTCTCTGGCGGTGTCGGACCTGTTCGTGGCGGTGCTCGTGATGCCGTGGAAGGCGGTGGCGGAGGTGGCCGGCTTCTGGCCGTTCGGCGCGTTCTGTAGCGTCTGGGTGGCATTTGACATCATGTGCTCCACCGCGTCCATCCTCAACCTGTGCGTCATTAGCGTGGACCGGTACTGGGCGATCAGCAGCCCGTTCCGCTACGAGCGCAAGATGACCCCGCGCGTGGCCTTCGTGATGATCGGCGCGGCGTGGACGCTGTCCGTGCTCATCTCGTTCATCCCGGTGCAGCTGGAGTGGCACAAAGCCGCCGCGCAGACGAACGCGTCCGGCACCGAGAACTGCGACTCGAGTTTGAACCGCGAGTATGCCATCTCCTCCTCGCTCATCAGCTTCTACATTCCCGTGGCGATCATGATCGTCACCTACACGCGGATCTACCGCATCGCGCAGATCCAGATCCGGAGGATCGCGTCGCTGGAACGCGCGGCCGAGCACGCGCAGAGCTGCAGGACGAGCCGGCTCGCGTACCGGCACCACAGCAGCCTGAAGAACTCGTTCAACCGCGAGACCAAAGTTCTGAAGACGCTGTCCGTTATCATGGGCGTGTTCGTGTGCTGCTGGCTGCCGTTCTTCATCCTCAACTGCACGGTTCCGTTCTGCGACAAGCCGGGCTCGGGTCTGCCGTGCGTCAGCGAGACCACTTTCGACGTGTTCGTGTGGTTCGGCTGGACCAACTCCTCTCTAAACCCCGTCATCTACGCGTTTAACGCGGACTTCCGCAAGAGCTTCTCCAGTCTGTTGGGGTGTCGGAACCGCTGCGCGAGCACTCCGGTGGAGACGGTGAACATCAGCAACGAGCTCGTGTCTTACAACCAGGACACGCTGCTTCATAAAGAGCTCGTGAACGCGTACGTCGACATCATCCCGAACGTGGTGGAGTGCATGGACACCGAGGAGGACGCGTTCGACCGGATCTCACAGCTGTCACGGAATGATTCGGTGTGTGAGGCGGATATCTGTCTGGACACACTCACACACTTTACACCGAACGGAACTTGTGCTTTAGGAGGAACTTGAGGAACTCTTTCATCTCAGAAATACAGTTTGGTGTATAAATGTCAAAACATCTCTGAGCTTGGATGAGTGCACTTTGACCTTTAGGATGGGCAGTAAGTGCTCTTGTGTTGACCGGGGTGGTAGGGGCATCAGAAGTCTAGAGGGCATTGCCCCCCATTGCCCCCCATAGTCTCAGCCGCAGTGTGTAGCAGTGTTTTTACCTGTCGGGTGTAATCAAATTACAAAGTAATTAGTTACTGTAATCGAATGACTTTTTAGTCAAAAAGTAGTGTAATGCATTACATTGTAAATGATTGTAATCTGATTACAGTTACTGATTACATTATATGAATTATGGCCCGTAACGAGTCGAAGCTGAAAGCATGAAATATTGACAGAAAAGTGCTTTAGAAAGTCACTTAATAGTTAAGAAATTAGTAAAGTAATCTGATTACAAAATTGGTCATTTGTATTGGATTATTATTTTGAAGTAACTTCCCCAACACTGATCACAGTTAGTGCCTAAAACCCCATAAATGAGTGAATCACTGTCAGACTCGTGTGGCGTACTGCTTTTGTACATCTGATAGCTCAATCGACAGCATTTGTGCTTAATGTTGATTACAACAAAAATAATTTCGACCCTTGTTTATTTTTAGTTTATTCTCTTATTTTTGTGTGTTGCAGTGAGACACTTATAATGCAAGTCAATGGGGTTTCATGGGGAAGTGTCTCACTGCAACACATTTAAAGAATTGAATTTCAGAAAACATTTTTGTGCTAATCAACATTGTGACACAAATGCAGTCGATTGAGCTTCACTTGTGTTTCACCCGGAATATTCCTTTAATAATTGGGATGATTATTTGTGCAGGATGTTGATTATTAAAGCTTCAGATATTCTGAGTTCAGTCAGTGTACGGTTTTGAGCAGACGCACGTCTAAAACTACAGAACATCCTTTTCTTACCTAAAAACAAGATCAATTTACTAGTCAAGCAGAATGACACGATCATAATGACGTCTGTGTTTACACATGCTGATGGAGGGAACACAGCTGGATTGTTCTAACCATCGGCAGTTGCACAAACATCATTATATTTAGATTGAAAACCAGAGAAATCTCATTTTAAAGTCGAGAAATGAGACAAAATACCACACACAAAAACAAAGTACACTTTTCCTTTGGGCTGCACACACACGCACGCACACACACACACACACACACACACAGACTCACACACACACACACTCACACAGACACACATGCAAACACACACACACACACACAGTCTCACACACGCACACAAACACACACACACATTCATATACACACACACACACTCTCACACACACATTCATATACACACACAACTGTTCCATACGACCCACAAGTATACTTTGTGTATGTGACATTACTGTAGCATGTGCGGACACAGCTGTTGTGTTGATCAGTATTGAACTATTAAACATTCATTCTGCACATTTTGGTGACTGTAATTCATCATCCTGATGTTCCCGACACACAGGACACTCACATCCTGTAGAAAGAGTACGAGTAGTACAGTACTCGACACTCAGCTGCTCTGTGGATCTTCATCATCATCATCATCATCATCAGAAAATCAGACCGTAATGACGCCTTATTCCATCTGTAACTGAACGCCTTACATATCAGAAACACGATGAACTCTGACATCATCTGTCCCAATATGCCAAAAAACTCAAGTGCCCACCCGTGCGCCACACCAGCTGACCTCACTTCCTGTGTGCCAGTTCCTGTTTCCTCTCACAGGAGCGTTTGTGCAGGTGTGAGACTCCCACAAGTATTAAACCAACACGAGCTAATATCTCTCTTGTGTGAAGGATTCATTTATTTATTGATCATATTGTGTTATTATTGTTCTGATGAATGGACTGAAGTGTGTTTTGTCCTGTTGTGAATGTTTGATGACACATTTAATGTTGTGATGATTTATTGTGTGTCATTACTGTAACTTTTATTGTTTACAAAAGCAGATGCCTGTAGATGAACCGTAATGAAACTTCCAGAACAAACTGTAACTCTGTGTGTGTGTGTGTGTGTGTGTGTGTGTGTGAGTGTGTGTGTGTCTGTGTGCGTGTGAGTGTGTGTGTGTGTGTGTGTGTGTGTCTGTGTGTGAGTGTGTGTGTGTGTATGTGGTGTGTGTGTGAGTGTGTGTTGTGTGTGTGTGTGTGAGTGTGTGTGTGTGAGTGTGTGTCTGTGTGTGTGTTGTGTGTGTCTGTCTGTGTGTGTGTTGTGTGTGTCTGTGTCTGTGTGTGTGAGTGTGTATGTGTGTGTGTGTGTTTTAGACACAATTTGAATGTACGCTGTCAATAACAGTTATGTGCACAGAGATTTTCTAATAAAATGATTGTTTAAATATCTGAAGTTACTGATAATATCAGTTTTAAACAAATATATGATTGCTGATATTGATGGTGATGTATATAAATTGTTAAACAGCTGAAACTCTCATGTGGACTGTAATAACCCCTAACCTAACCTCCCCGAGAGACAGACGTGAAATATAGATGAGACAACTCCAGAAATTATGAGCACAAATTCATCATGTAAAGACAAACAGAAACCGACACTATCAGTTAAAAATACATAATCGTCTAGATGAGAGAAACTGTGAGATGGACACACACAGACACACACACACACACATACACACACCTACACACAGTCACACACAAACACACACACAGTCACACACACAAACACACACACACAAAACATCACATCTGAAAAGGAAAATATAGATTGAGTTAAAGTATTGATCATGTTTAGTTTCTCATTCATTAAGAGCCAAACATCATGTGTGTTTACTGAAATATACTTATTTTATTCGTCTCCAGTGCTTCTTTGATAAAGGTCTTTAATGATCAGTGTGTGTTTGTGTGATACAACACATTCAACACACCCCGTCTGCTCATCACCAAGGGTGTCCCCCTGCGGCAGCAACATAGGCTCCGCACCAGTAGGCCGGCCTCGGCGTGGAGCCACCCGCAGAAAGCAGACGCCACCAGTCTCACAGTTGGTTGCCAAGAACCCAAGAAAGGCTTCAAAGCAACCCCGAGATGGGCAGTCCAGGAAGTTGGAGACCTGCTGCACAGGAGCTGGTAAGAGCACTACTCCTTCCACCGGTGGAGGGTCAGGTAGAGGATCCTTGTTTATCATTTCACCACACATCCCAAGGGCTGCGGTACCCACATTTTAAGAAAGAGCGGGTTCCTTACTTCCTGGGCCTCACAATCGGTGTTCACGGCCGTCGTTAACACGACCACAGTTTCTCTCTGGCAGGTTCGGTGCCCCAGAGGCGAGGTTCCCGCCCCTGTGTGCCCAGCTTTGTCACAAATCCACCCCCAATGTGACGGCCTCCGAGGGTCACGAGAATGGACTTCTTCCTTTCAGTCCCAGGCTGTTCTGGGAGTGGTCATAAGGAGCCAGGTATGTGCTTTGATATCCCTGGACTCGGCACGGCCACAAGTGGCACCTCAGTCCTCCCCTTCGGTCAGTCTCTGTCACCTCATGCATTCACGAAGGTCACAGAGGCAGCCCTTGCCCCGTTAAGGGAAGTGGGCATCCGCATTCTCAACTATCTTGACTGGCTGGTCCTAGCTCACTCGTGGGATTTGTTGTGTGCATACAGGGATCTGGTGCTCAGGCACCTCAGCCAGCTGGGGCTTCAGGTCAAGTGGGAAAAGAGCAAGCTCTCCATGGTTCAGAGCATCACTTTTCTCTGTATGGATTTAGACTCTGTCTCAATGGCATCCTCAGCGGCATTCAGAGTGCTCGGGTTGATCCATATGAGACCACTACAACATTGGCTTCAGACTTGAGTCGTGAGATGGGCATGGCATCATGGCACACACCGCATACTCATCGTGCAGGTTTGTCACCATCTGTTCAGCCCTTGGTCCGACATATCATTCCTACGGGCAGGAGTTACCCTAGGCCAGGTCTCCAGGAACACTGTGGTTCTGGCATATCATGCCCAGGACATGCCGCCCCCTGCAGGGCTGCAAGCCCATTCTACCAGGGGTGCAGCAGCCTCCTGGGCTCTGACCAACAGCACCTCTCTAGCAGACTTTTGTAGAGCAGCGGGCTTGGCAACACCTAACACCCTTGCGAGGTTCTACAACCTCTGAGTTGAGCCAGTTTCATCCTGTGTGTTGTCAGGTTTAAACTGGTAAGTCTCGGGACAGCGGGCTGGGTGTACCAATGGCAAATAGCAACTTTCCCCTCCCTTGAGGCGTAGACATGCACTCCTTCTCCCTGTCGCGGTCACAAAAGTGTGGACCCTGTATGTCCTTCCTCATTAGCCCTGTGGCTGGTGAGTTTTGGAGAAACTTGCCACCGGCCCAGAACATGTGTCAATTAGGCCCTGTACTGGAGTAGGTGCTCCAGATGTGTTGGTTATCCTGTTGATAACTCCGTGTGATGTCTTTTCCACAAAAGGGTTTCCTCGTTGGTAAACCACATCTTCCTTGGGCAGAGGCCTATCTGTCCCCGGTCACCATGTTTGTATTAACACCTCCGCCTTCGGATGTGATCTACCACGGGGCCCTTCCACATGATGTGCTTCCGACCAGACTCAGTAAGTCCATGTGACGTATTCCCACTCTAACCCCCCCTCCCCCCTCCTTCTCTGGGTGGGGTGTGATGTGGTCTCCATGGTGTCCTACTCTTTGGAGGGACACCCCCCCCAATGTGGAGCTTATATGGCCCCCAGCTGAACAATTTTGTTCCTTTTGGGGAGAAAAAAGTCAGCCGGTCCTTATTTTTTTTTTGAGTAGTCGACTTGTTCCTGAGGTGCAGGGGACTGTTTGATGCCTACAAATGCATTGGGGGTAGTTAAGTGATGGCCTGGTGCGCTGACTACGAAGCACACAGAGTTCTGCTTGTTTCTCACCACCAGTCCACATAACACAGTTCAGTAGTTGTGGCGTTGGAGAAAAATAATCTTAGGAGAAACCAGACTCACTGTGGGGGCCAGTTCCACTCTGACTAACCCCACCCTAACCCTAAACCAGACTCACTGTGGGGGCCAGTTCTCCTCTGACTAACCCCACCCTGACCCAAAACCAGACTCCTCTGACTAACATCATGAATATAATGACAATATTACTTATGTATAGTTAAAATCATGGTTTAACATTATTAAACTAAGTAAGTGTTAAGGGTCAGTGTTTAAACATAGATTTTGTATGAACTGTAAGATTAATGACCAATGTCTATGAAGTCCATCCTGGAAGAAGTTCACATAGACACAATTGTCCTTGTTAATTGGCTGATGAAGGCTTTTGTTGGCAATTGTTAGTCTATGTATTCCATTTCAAGATCGTAGTCCATCAATAGACCGAGGTGATGCAGGCAGAGATCAGGGATGTGAAACGAGTGTGGTGGTGGCGTAGTGGCTAGAGCACAGGGCTGCTAATCAGAAGGTCGCTGGTTCTAAGATCGTAGTCCATCAATAGACCGAGGTCTAACCCCATGGCCACCACCATTGTGCCCTTGAGCAAGACACTTAACTCCAGGTTGCTCCGGGGGGATTGTCCCTGTAATAAGTGCACTGTAAGTCGCTTTGGATAAAAGCGTCTGCCAAATGCATAAATGTAAATGTAATGTAAATGAAACGCAGTTCAACCTGGCCGGTAATTTCGGTGAGGTTTGGTGTAGTTCATCCTAAATCCAAGGTTCAGACAATAGCATATGAAGTATCCCATGTCTTATGGTTGGAGTTGGCATCAGTTCATCCTCTGAAGTCCATAATAATAGACTGAAGTGATGTTTGGCACCGGCTGCATTTAGTCATCATCACACAGCGACATGTAGCAGTGGAGTCCAACATGAAGCAGAAATGGTGCTGGATCCAGCCGGTTCTGGTGACCTCAAGATAGGAGTCCCGAGGTTGAGACAGGGAAACAAATAAAATAATATAAGCATAGATGCCATTCAGTTTATTGCAGTTATAAATCATGATGTAATATATGATGAGATATAAGCTACTACATCAACACAACATCTCGTTCCCTCCATTAGGAAAGGAGGTTACGTTAGTAACCATGACTATTTTGAGTGTGTGTGTGTGAGTGTGTGAGTGTGTGAGCGAGTGTGTCTGTGTGTATTTGCAAGTGTGTGTGTGTGTGTGTGTGTGTGTGTGCTGGGGGCTAGAATCATTCTTAGTTTCTCCTGGAGATGAATGATGATTTTATATTTTGATGTGTTGATCATGAGGTCATCTCTTTGGCCTGTGGGTTTGTGAAGAGCTTCAGAATCTTGTTTGAAGTTTGTGTGTATTGAGTGACTGGTGAGACTCTTGAGTTCTTTTCTCTCTAAACACACATAATCATTAAATCATCTTCAATCATTTCATGTGTATCAGATCTACAGTGCATTCAGAAAGTATTCAGGCCCCTTTTTTCACATGTTATGTTGCAGCCTTAAGCTAAAATGCTTTAAATTGTTATTTTCTCACATCAAACTTCACTCCATACCCCATAATGACAAAGCTTAAACTGAAATATCACTTTGACACAAGTATTCAGACCCTTTGCTCTGACACTTGAAATTTAGCACAGGTGCATCCTATTTCTCTGGACTATCTTTGAGATGTTTCTACTCTTTGATTGGAGTCACCTGTGGCAAATTCAATTGATTGGACATGATCTGGAAAGGGGCACACCTGTCTATATAAGGTCTCACAGCTGAAAATGCATATCAGAGCAAAAACCAATCCATGAGGTCAAAGGAACTGCCTGGAGAGGTCAGAGACAGGAAGAATACAAAATTATTTTGACAGCATTGAAGGATCCCAAGAGCACAGTGGCCTCCATAATTCTTAAATGGAAGAAGTTTGGAAAAACCAGGACTCTTCCTAGAGCTGGGCGCCCAGCCAAACTGAGCGATCGGGGGAGAAGGGCCTTGGTAAGAGAGGTGACCAAGAACCCAATGGTCACTCTGGTTGAGCTCCAGAGATCATGTGTGGAGATGGGAGAAACTTGCAGAACGACGACCATCACTGCAACACTCCACTGATCTGGGCTTTATGGGAGAGTGGCCAGATGGAAGCCTCTCCTCAGTGCAAGACACATAAAAAAGCACCTAAAGGACTCTCAGACTGTGAGGCACAAGATTCTCTGGTCTGATGAAATGAAGATTGAATTCTTTGGCCTCAATTCCAAGCGTCATGTCTGGAGGAAACGGTGAAGCATGGTGGTGGCAGCATCATGCTGTGGGGGAGTTTTTCAGCCACAGGGACTGGGGACTGGTCAGGGTTGAAGGAAATCTGAACAAAGAAAAATACAGAGATATCCTTAAAGAAATCCTGCTCCAGAGTGACTTGAGACTGGGCAGAAGGTTCACCTTCCAACAGGACAATGACCCTAAACACACAGCCAAGACAACTCAAGAGTGGCTACGGGACAACTCTGTGAATGTCCTTGAGTGGCCCAGCCAGAGCCCAGACATGAACCTGATTGAACATCTCTGGAGAGACCTGAAAATGTCTGTCCACCGATGGTCCCCATCCAACCTGACAGAGCTTGAGAGGATCAGCAGAGAAGAATGCCAGAAAATCCCCAAATCCAGGTGTGCAAAGCTTGTCCCATCATACCCAAAAAGACATGACACTGTAATCACTGCCAAAAGTGCTTCAACTAAATACTGAATTAAGGGTCTGCATACTTACACTGATCAGACACAACATTCAAATCATCTGCCTAATAATTGTGTAGGTCCCCCTCGTGCCACCAAAACATTGCCAACCCCCATCTCAGAACAGCATTCAGAGATGATATTCTCACAATTATACAGAGTGGTTATCTGAGTTACTGTAGACTTTATCAGTTCAAACCAGTCTGACCATTCACTGTTGACCTCTCTCATCAACAAGCGTTTCCATTTTGTGTTTTTGCCGCCATTCAGAGTAAATTCTAGAGACTGTTGTGTGTGAAAATCCCAGAAATACTCAAACCAGCCTGTCTGACACCAACAATCATCCATGCGATTATCTAATCAGCCAATCGTGTGGCAGCAGTGCATAAATCATGCAGATATGGGTCAGGAGCATCAGTTAATTTTCACATCAACCATCAGTTTGGGGAAAAATGTGATCTCAGTGATTTGGATCATGGCAAGATGCGGGTTGGCGCTGTTTTGGTGGCACGAGGGGGGCCTACACAATATTAGGCAGGTGATTTTAAAGTTGTGGCTGATTGGTGTAAATCAGTGTGATATTTCATTTTTTTCTTTTTAACAAATTTGCAAAGTTATCAAAAATCAGTTTTCTGCTTTGTCGTTATGGGGTATGGAGTGTAGATTGATGTGAAAAAATATTATTTAAAGCATTTTAGCATAAAACGGCAACATAAGGGGTCTGAATAATTTCTGAATACACTGTATGTATGCAATTAAACATCCTCCGCTCTCTTCCAAAAACACTCAATGCCTTAAAAATGTAAAAAAAAAAAAGAATCGGAGGAATCAATAAATTATGAACAATTTACTTTTGGTCATTTAGCAGATGCTTTTTATCTAAAACGACTTACAAATGAAGATTAACTGCTGTTGCCTCTTTAATATGTAATCATGTAATCCATAAAAGTAACTAAAATTATTACAAGTATTTTAATATGTAATTTAATTGAATTACAATACTTAGTTTATGTAATTTGATTATGTAATCAAGATTATACGTAATCCGTTACTATTCATCTCTGGTCATATGATACTGTTATGACACTTTTAATGGTGCTTTCTTTTAAGTAGTGTGACAGTACAGTTCACATTCACATTTATTGTATGGAAAAGAGCAGTGTGGACATTCTGCATAACATCTGATTTTTGTGTTCCATGGATGAAAGGAAATATTAAGCAGGTGGGAACATCATGACCCAGTTTTCGTGTGCACCGTTCCTTTAATGCTTCAACAGAAAACTGCACAAACGAGCCGATCGGGTGTAAATGAGCCTGTGGAATGTGTATGAAACACTGAAACTGAACACTGACACAGATACACAATCACGATGTCATGGGGTTTGAGTTCTTCTGTTATTGACCACCAGCTTGAGCTCATATTTATATTCATGAGTGGATTTACAATATTATTTGTATGTTGAAGAATTCTAGTGTTTGAGGTGAATAAAGTCTGTTTTTAAACCAGCAGCAGAAGCACACATGAGGGTTAATTTAAGAAATGAACAGATGACCTTGAAACATCATCTGTGACATTGAAATGATAGAGTTGTGCTGTGATCCATGTTGAATCTGATGACTCTCTAATGACGGACTGTCAGTCACTCTTTGATTTCTGTGATGTGTGTAAATGTTTAATCACACTTCCTCTGTGCGGGTTTGTTTCCTCCGTGTAAAACACACTAATCACCTGTTAATGGAATCCAATCCAACAGAAATAATTCATGTCAAATACCAGCCGCTCCACTGCTTTTGCTTCAGGACTCCGATTTGACAGTCAACATAGAAATGTTTACTGAATAAAAGTAAACAAATATGTCAAAGAACACAAATGCACATTGATATGATCGATTATTTAAGGAATATTCCGGGTTCAGTCGACAGCATGTCTGGCATTAGAATTGGAAAACTTTATTGTCCATTAAATTTACATAAAATGGAAATTTGCCTTCGGCATTCTGGCAACACAACACAGGACAACAATAAAAAAACACCTAAAATACATAAAAATACATTTCCAATAGCAACAGTGCTCAAGGGCTGAAGGAGGAAGGTATATCATTGTTCAAAATAGCCATCGCAGAGGGCACAAATGATTTTTTGCACCCATTCTTCCAAGCTAATGGGACCTTGAGTCTCCTACCAGACGGTAACAGCTGAAATGATGAATGAAGGGGGTGAGTAAGGTCATTATAGACCTGGGTTGCCTTCTTAGTAAGGGAACGAGTGTAGAGGTTCTGGAGTTGCAGTTATTTGTCTCCAATGATCTTACTGGCCTGGTTGACCACCTGGGTCAGATTATTCCTGTCTAACTGAGAGGTTCCTATTCCAGAAAACAATCTCAGTGAGTGTCCTGTAGACCATAGTTGGAGTGTGTTTGCTGGCATTAAAATGCCTCAGTTTCCTAAGGAGAGAAAGCCGCTGCTGTGCCTTTTTATAAATATAATCTGTATTAGGCTGAAAGGAAAGTTTATAGTCCATTATTGTTCCCAAATATTTAAAATATATAACCTGCTTAATCCCACTTTAACCCCACTTCCTGACAGGCACCATGCTGTCTGCTCCCATCCTACTCCCAGACACAGCTGCCTAGTCTTACTGACATTAAGGTCAAGGAAGCTGCCGTCAAACCAGGTGGCAAGGTGATCGATGTGTTGGAGGTAGGACGGGCTGGTGACATCCTGCAGGCAAGCAACCTGGGCCATGTCATCAGCATACTTTATAAGTGTGAGGATATTTGACCTCATTTATGTATATAGAGAATACAAGAGGAGATAAAACACCTCTGAGGGACGCCAGTATTCAGGACAAGGCAGTCGGAGAAGGTGTTATTAATACAGACCTCTCTCTCAGAAACTCTCTGATCCACAGGACAAGGCTGCTACTGATGTTTATGTCACACAGGCATCTCAGGAGGAGATGGACCGTATTAAAAGCAGAGGATCCATAAAAAGTACACTGTCATATGTATTCGCCTTATCTAGGTGACCATGTACTTCATCCAGAAGATTAAGAGTAGCGTCCTCCAAACCTCGGCTGGATCGGTAGGCAGACTGCATGGGATCCATGAGCTTATCTGTTTGCGATATGAGTTCCTTACTCACGATATGCTCCATGCATTAGCTTGATAGAGGTGTGAGGGTGATGGGTCTGAAATCGTTAAGCGATTTTATATGTGATGTTTTAGGTACAGGGACAATAGTTGCCATTTTCCAGGCCTGGGGTACAAAACTGGTGTTGAGGAACATCTGGAATAGCTGGGTAAAGATGGGTCCCAGTTGGGTAGCACACTCCCTCAGGACCCTTGAGCCCATCTGGCCCTGGAGCTTTGCAAGGGTTGACTCTCTGGAGGATCGAAATGACTTCCTTTTCCTTTAGTGTCACAGAGGCAGGTGTCATTCCTGCACAGTCACTTCATCACTGAAGTCATGTTTCTCAAATGTAGAGTAGAACATGTTCAGACCATTTGAAAGGCTAGAAGGATCATTGCATTTGGAGGATTGCTTACTGTTCCCTTCCCATCATTATGTTGTCCCCTCCAAACATCTCTTGCATTACCATTCCACAGTTCCTCCTCAACTTTGACCAGGCCTGAATGTATTTAACAGCGGGTTTCTCCCTTTTTAGTTTCTGAAGGTACTTTGGCAAGAGATGAATGAGTTATGATCAGACAGGCCTAGTGGAAGGCGGCATCTGGGCACATAAGCGCCCTCCACAATTCCACTGGTCCAGAGTCTTATTCATTCTCGTTGGACAGGTCACATATTGCTCCAAATCTGGCACATGGGTGGAGATGACACATCTATTAAAATCACCCAATAGATAGATCGGATCATCAGCAGATTTACATTGTACTTTATTATAACTGGCAACTATACACTCAGCTGCTTGTGCGTAATCTGGGCCAGGCACGTATACCAGAATGACTGTAATTTGCCCAAACTCGCGAGGCAAATAGTGCGGTCAGAAAGAATCAGTCATAATCTTATAATGAGTAGAACAGCCAGTTTCACATACTGTGAAGTTAGTTGCCCAGCTGGAGTTTATAAACATGCATAATCCACCTCCGATGCTTTTCAAGAATATCTCTCCAGATCGATGTTGCTTGCATCCCCCGAAAGCCAAGTCTCCGTGAGACAGATCAGGTTGGCTTTCCTAAAATCCCATGTCGTCATGTTTTGTAGTGAACGCACACTGGATAGGGTGATTGTTGGGAGAGGGAAGTGGCTACCTCACCTTTTGAATCATACATCTCGCACCTCTTTTAAAAGACGCAACGTCAAGTTAGAACTCTAAAAAAGGATCCCCGACTCTTTTTCATCTTGCTGTCGTGCTGTTGATGGACCCATCTGTGTTGTTTATAATTGTTGGTATTTTGTAAACATGCACTATTTGGAAGTCTTTAATCGTTTTGATGTGTTTCCAGTGATGTGTGCTGCGTTTGAAGAGCGGAAACTTTTAAAAACACGTCTCATTCTGCTGCTGACACTGACTGGGAGGAACACGTGCCGTCCTGTGTGTAAACAAACATGGAAGATGTGAGATGTGAAGACCAGCATCTCTGCTTTGGCCTGTTGAAGACGGTTGAATCATCCTACATCGCCGTGGATTGAATTCTGTTTGCGTAATCAGAACATTTCAGCATGTACAATAAGTGTGTTCGGCTCATATCAGCGTGGATTGCTTGAGAAATAGTCACAATATGATAAACGTAAGTAACCAATTTTATTCACAATTGTTTTTCAAGTGTCATGACTGATCGTTTATGCTGTGAGTGAACAGTTTGATACATTGTGTGAAATGTAGTTTTATAATGTTATGTGTTAATTTAAAATATGGCTGTATTGGAGGGGCTGCATGATGTTAGCCAATCACAACAGTGGGCGTTTACTCTGAAGCCTTAAAGGGCCAGACACCTTAAAATCGAGTGTTTCAGACAGAGGGCCAGAAAATCATTATATATGTTTAAATTATGACTGTTTGGTGCAAAAAGTAAATTACCTGTAAAAGCTGAAATTTTAAAGGTAGATTTAATCACTTTCTTCCATGTTAGACCATTAAAATGCACTTCTTTCATAAGTTAGCTCAAGAAGTAGAAAATGTTTTGGCATATTCCATAAAAACTCTGAATTGAATCATAAATATCCTTTTCCCTCCACACTTCACTGCTTAAATGTTACACAATCTCTGTTGATTAATATTCTGATTAATATTCTATTTTGGCTCAGATCATGTTGGCATCGGTGTTCGTTTTCTCTTCATAATAATGACAGTAGAGTGCCGTGAGCGACTATAATCCTCGACACAGATGCCACAACCCACATACACACACAGAACTCACCGGATGCCACAGAGAACACACACTCATATACTGACAAACATCCAATCAACTTTGAACAGCTCCACCAATCAGCAGTTGACACACGACACTCACACTCACACACACACACACACACGACACACACACATACAAACACACATACACACACTCACACACACACACACACGACACACATACATACACACAAACACACACACACGACACTCATACACTCACACACTTGCACACATACACACACACACAAACACACATACACACACACACACACTCAAACATACACACATATACACACATATACACACACACACACACACAAACACACATACACACACACACACACACATATACACACACACTGACACATACACACACACACTTGCTCACACACATACACACTCACACACTCACATACACACACACACACTTGCACACATACACAAACACACATACACACACATACACACACACACACACATATACACACACAGACACACTCACACACATACATATATACACTCACACACTTGCACACATACACACACACACTCACACATACACATGCACACATACACACACACTCATACACAATAACACATACACACAAACACACACATTCACAAAGTGTTTATACTGCTGTCATGATCTCCAAGTTCTGTCTGTCTCTCACCGTCTGTCTCACAATTCTGTCTGTATGTAGTTCAGGATCAACAGGATTCACCTGGTTTGCTCTTTGTCCTAGTAAAGGCTTTCAATAATTTTTACAGCATCTAAACCACACACACACACACACACACACACACACACACACACACACACACAGACATACTCACACACACGCACTCTCACACACACTCACACACACGCACTCTCTCACACACTCACACACACATACATGCACACACACACATACATGCACACACACGCACACACGCACACTCACATGCTCACACATACATGCTCACACACAAAAACACACACACACACACAACCCTCACAACACGCGCACACACACATACATGCTCACACACACACACAACCCTCACAACACGCTCACACACTCGCATAAACACACACACACACACTCACATAAACACACACATAAACACACACACACACACACACACTGGATTCAGTGAGTCTCAGGTGAAGTCATTCTACTTTCACACAGTCTCATCACATTATTACCCACAATCCCTGAATGTGTTCAGAACAGCACACTACTATATTACTCACTCTATTGTTTCAGTATGTTCATTTAAATTATACAGTGTAGAAGCAGATGTACAGAATACTTTATCCCACAATGCATTGTGCACCAGTAAAATCAGAGATGTCAAGTCAAGTAAACAACATAGAACAAACACAGAACCACATGAGACTACACAGACTAAATAAAGTACCTAAATAAAAGATGTAATTCCTGTAAGAATGTTAATCTTAGTCTCCATTCACTTTCATTGTGTGGAAAAAAGATGTAATGAAAGTGAATGAGATTAACATCTGTCAAATGTTTTTTACAAGTAAAAAACAAACATTTATATCCATGTTTTATGAGATACGTGGATGCTGAATTAAACATGAATGTAATGAGGTCATGTGATAATAACTGGATAAGTGTTCCATCACATACTATAGTTAGATAATAGTGCGTAGGACACTAATATTGCATTCTGACATGACAAACACAGGAAAGATGTTGACAGAGGACAACAGAGCACCACCTAGTGACCCATGTGTGTCATTGTCCACTATCATCTCCGCTGTTTTGAGCGTGTTCAACTCAAGGCTGTTGTGACCGCACCAGACAGCTGATCAACCTCCCGTCTGTATGCTGACTCGTCACGGTCGCAGATGAGGCAGATGACCGTAGTGTCGTAAACTTCAGGAACTTGACAGTGGGGTCTTTTGCCATGCAGTCATTCATGTACAGGGAGAAGAGCAGTGGAGAGAGAACACATCCCTGAGGAGCACCAGTGCTAATGAGGGTCCCGGACGTTTCCCCAGTCTCACTAACTGCTGCCTATCTGTCAGAAAACTGATGATCAATCGACATATTGGGGTGGGCACGGAGAGGTGCGTCAGTTTGGTTGAGAGAAGATCAGGCATGATGGTACTGAAGTACACAAATAGGATCCTTCCACATGTCCTCGGTTTGTCCAGATGTTGCAGGATATGATGCAATCCCATGTTGACGGCCTCATCCACAGACCTGTTTGCTCAGTAAGCAAACTAAAGGGAGTCCAGCAGGGGTCCAGTGATGTGCTTTAGGTAGTCTTCTGTCTTCATCACTGTTTTGTATTTGTTCCGGACATTTCATGGATCAGGGTCCTGCAGTAGTTATACATGATTCAAATGGCTGATGATCAAAGGGTTTGAATAATATTGTTAAGACTAAAAATGTCCTTTCACATTTACAGTCCTTCAGAGGAGACGGATCCCAGAAGAGGATATCTTCGTATCTCGGATGTTTCTCGCATTACGTATACATGGTTTGGTCACTGTTTTCACTCCAAATTTGCTGTGAGAGGGCAAGAGGGGCAGCAATTCTTATACATAAGAACATTTGCTTTTGAACCTGAATCAGTGATCTCAGATCCAAATGGTCGTTATGTGATTGTGTCCGGAGTTTTACAAACAGTCCCAGTTGTTTTAGCATGCATATATGGCCCCAATTGGGAGAACGACTCGTTTTTTTTGTTAGTTTGTTTCTGTACTCCTTAATCTTGATAGTCATTACAAAATTATAGGAGGAGATTTCAATTTGGTTCAGGATACAACATTGGACAGGTCTTCTTCAAAACAACACGTTGTCCAACTCCGCCAGACTTCTAGAGTCCTATCCTAAACAGACCGGCCTGTCAGATCCCTGGAGGTCAAGGTTTCCAACTAGTAAAATCTTCTCTTTCTATTCACATGTTCACCGTTCATACTCGCGGATCGAATATTTTAATTTGGATGAAACCAGTGATGCACTCCATCAAGTATAGTCATCTCTGATCATGCCCCCACCTCTTTGGATTTAAGGTTTCCACATGCCAGAATTTATTCTAAACAATGGAGATTTAGTTCACATTTACTTTCTGATAACAAATTCAAAGATTTCCTCACATCTCATAGAAGTCTATATTTTGAAATAAATGACAATATTTTTGTTAGCAGCAACACGGAGGCAATAGAAGCCTACATGCGTGGACAAATAACTGCATATGTCTGTCAGCTAAGGAGATTTGAGAAAGCCAAGATGGCAGAAATATCTGACCAACCTTCAAAACTGGACCTCCAATATTCTCTGACCCACAATTTATAAAAAACGTCTTCAACTTCATTCAGAACACTTCTAACTCACAAGTTGAAAACCAATTGTTGAGTGCTAGTCAGCTTTTTTTTTATTTGGTGAAAAAACACTTGCATTTCAATATCAAACTGTTCGCACATCTAGACTGATCCCTAAAATTAAATTTTCTAAGGGTGACATAGTTATGAGACCCGGAGGAAATTAATAAAATATTTTCAAAATACTATTTGTATCTTTATTCCTCAGAATGTAACTCAAAATTTCTGACTGGCCCCCTTTGATCAACTAATTTTCCCTAGTGTTAACGATGGCTCCACAAACGATTCGGGCAGGCCTGTGTCTACCACAGAATTGCAAGAGGCAATTAATTCACTTCATAATGGCAAATCTCCTGACCCTGATGGCTTTACCATCAAATACTTTCTCATTTGTTCTAGCCCTAATTCTACAAAGAGTATCTAATGAGGCCTTTCTTTCAGGCCGGCTCCCAAAACCATGTCTGAGTCATTGTTGCTTAAGAAAGATAAAGATCCACTTCTTTGCAGTAGCTACAGGCCAATTTCATTGTTAAATGTGGACTTTAAAATTCTATCTAAAGTTCTTGCCCTTCGCCTTTAGCAAGTGTTGCCTGCTGTTATTTCCCCTGACCAGACAGGTTTTATGATTGGAGGCACTCTTTTAATAATACCGAAAGACTTTTTAATACTATCCTTTCTCCAAGCTCTGACACTCCTGAAGTTGTATTGTCCCTCGATGCTGAGAAGGCATTCGACAGGGTCGAGTGGGTGTACTTAAATTAATTTGGTCTCAGCTCCAATTTTATATCATGGATTCGATTATTATACTCCTCCCCTGTAGCATCTGTGCACACCAATGCAACACATTCTAGGGCCTTTCCCCTTCATCGTGACACACACCAAGTTTGCCCTCTTTCTCCTATTATTTGCCTTGGCTATTGAGCAACTGCCCATTTGGTTGTGAAGTGAGGAAAAGTTTGAGGGCATTACCCGGTTTAAAACCTCTTAGAAATTGTTAGATGCAGACACCCTTCTTTTATATATAGCTAACCCCATTTCATCATTACCACCAATCCTCAAGATTTTTTATTAATTTGGCAAATTCTTTGGTTACAAATTGAATCTTCAAAAGAGCAAATTGTTCCCTATCAATTTAACAGCTGAGACACTTTCCCAACATCCTTTCCCTTTTAAATGGGTTCAGGAAGGATTCAGATATCTAGGCGTATTCATCACTAAGTCAGTCACATTTATCTTTAGAAAACATTTTAATTCTTTAATTGAGGTTTATAAGGCAGATATAGAGAGGTGGTCCTCTCATCCAATATCGTTAATTGGCTGAATTAACTTGGTTAATATTAAAATTTTGCCCAAATGTTTATATCTCTTTAATCTGCCAATTCTGACCCTGTTATAGGAAAATATAATTTGAGTTTTAACATTGTATCATAAGACTGTAAATCATCAACTCTGCACAGATTTAGCAGGGATGGGGCAGAAGGATTAATAAAGGGCACTGATTTAATGTTTTGAATGAGTGGTAATAATAAATACTTAACTAGTTTCTTTGCTTTTTGAGTATTTAACAACATCTATAATATATAACTGGATTGCTCATGACGTCTCAACAGTGAAGGTACTGCGCCGCCATCTTTGAATTCCCTGAAATTCTGTTCTCCCTATGGGACTCAATGGGAAATCATCTGTTTTTGGTGAGTCATTTTTACCCATCCAGTCACTTTTTAAAACTATTTGAAGTCTGCATATACAGCATCACAATGCAATATTCCTATTCATGCAATGAGTCATTTATGTATTTATGTTTTTCCTGCTTTTTGAAAATGTGAGCATGTTATGTTACTCTTTATCGCAGCAGCGTTACCTTCAGCAGCACGTGTTACATTTATGCATTTGGCAGATGCTTTTATCCAAAGCGACTTACAGTGCACTTATCAGTGAGTCTGGTTTAGGATTAGGGTGGGGTTAGTCAGAGGGGAACTGGCCCCCACAGCGAGTCTGGTTTAGGGTTAGGGTGGGGTTAGTCAGAGGGGAACTGGCCCCCCACAGTGAGTCTGGTTTAGGTTTAGGGTGGGGTTAGTCAGAGGGGAACTGGCCCCCACAGTGAGTCTGGTTTAGGGTTAGGGTGGGGTTAGTCAGAGGGGAACTGGCCCCCACAGTGAGTCTGGTTTAGGGTAAGGGTGGGGTTAGTCAGAGGGGAACTGGCCCCCACAGTGAGTCTGGGTTAGGGTGGGGTTAGTCAGAGCGGAACTGGTCCCCATAGTGAGTCTGGTTTAGGGTTAGGGTGGGGTTAGTCAGAGGGGAACTGGCCCCCACGATGAGTCTGGTTTAGGGTTAGGGTGGGGTTAGTCAGAGGGGAACTGGCCCCCACAGTGAGTCTGGTTTAGTGTTAGGGTGGGGTTAGTCAGAGGGGATCTGGCCCCCACAGTGAGTCTGGTTTAGTGTTAGGGTGGGGTTAGTCAGAGGGGAACTGGCCCCCACAGTGAGTCTGGTTTAGGGTTAGGGTGGGGTTAGTCAGAGGGGAACTGGCCCCCACAGTGAGTCTGGTTTAGGGTTAGGGTGGGGTTAGTCAGAGGGGATCTGGCCCCCACAGTGAGTTTGGTTTAGGGTTAGGGTGGGGTTAGTCAGAGAGGATCTGGCCCCCACAGTGTGTCTGGTTTAGGGTTAGGGTGGGGTTAGTCAGAGGGGATCTGGCCCCCACAGTGAGTCTGGTTTAGTGTTAGGGTGGGGTTAGTCAGAGGGGATCTGGCCCCCACAGTGAGTCTGGTTTAGTGTTAGGGTGGGGTTAGTCAGAGGGGATCTGGCCCCCACAGTGAGTCTGGTTTAGTGTTAGGGTGGGGTTAGTCAGAGGGGATCTGGCCCCCACAGTGTGTCTGGTTTAGGGTTAGGGTGGGGTTGGTCAGAGGGGAACTGGCCCACACAGTGTGTCTGGTTTAGGGTTAGGGTGGGGTTAGTCAGAGGGGATCTGGCCCCCACAGTGAGTCTGGTTTAGGGTTAGGGTGGGGTTAGTCAGAGGGATCTGGCCCCCACAGTGTGTCTGGTTTAGGGTTAGGGTGGGGTTAGTCAGAGGGGATCTGGCCCCCACAGTGTGTCTGGTTTAGGGTTAGGGTGGGGTTGGTCAGAGGGGAACTGGCCCCCACAGCGAGTCTGGTTTCTCCTAAGGTTATTTTTCTCCATTAATCAACATCTTATGGAGTTTTGTGTTCCTTGCAACAGTCAACTTCAGCTGCTCA
This sequence comes from Moxostoma hubbsi, assembly GCA_032164185.1. Taxonomy (NCBI): domain Eukaryota; kingdom Metazoa; phylum Chordata; class Actinopteri; order Cypriniformes; family Catostomidae; genus Moxostoma; species Moxostoma hubbsi. Next base: position 307,247 of record JAVLUX010000062.1, read on the forward strand.
CTGGGGTTATTAATACAATTATTATTCAATAACTTATTTTTAAACACGATTAACAATCGTATTTTATCTAATTATATTAATTACACAATGATGATTCATTGACATTATAGACATTACAGTTTTATTGTCTGTTAATGCCTGATCTTCTGTAAAGCTGCTTTGAAACGATGTGTGTTGTAAAAAGCGCTACACAATAAAAATGTAATTTGTGTGCGTGTGTGTGTGTGTTAGTGTGAGTGTGTTTGTGTGTGCAGATGCATTTAAACAGGGTTTACTTCAATAATATTCTAGTAAACTCATTCACAGCACACATTATCACTGAGGTTTACAAATCATCTGAATAAACTGTTTGATTATTGAAACTGCACAAGTGAAATTCAGTCATATTTAAGCACAATCAATTTGTTTTGCTCTAAAAAGAAAGAGAAAATGTGACCTGCTGCAGATTATAAAACAGAATCAGATTATATGTGCACTAGACTATAAACCTCAAACCACCCTGAACACACACACACACATTCACTGGAGGTGATTTATATGGAGTATAAGTATGAGAATGCATTATACCATAATAACTACAATTGATAACCTGAAAAGACACAAATGATACCTCATCAATTGCAATTCACCCAACCCTTACCCTTAACCCAACGCAACCAAACCCTTACCCCTAACTCAACCCAACCCAACCCTTATCCCTAACCCAACCTAACCCAACCCTTACCCCAACCCAACCCAACCCTTATCCCTAACCCAACCTAACCCAACCCTTACCCCAACCCAACACAACCCAACCCTTACCCCTAACTCAACCCAACCCAACCCTTATCCCTAACCCAACCTAACCCAACCCTTACCCCAACCCAACACAACCCAACCCTTACCCCTAACTCAACCCAACCCAACCCTTATCCCTAACCCAACCCTTACCCCAACCCTTATCCCTAACCCAACCTAACCCAACCCTTACCCCAACCCAACCCAACCCTTATCCCTAACCCAACCTAACCCAACCCTTACCCCAACCCAACACAACCCAACCCTTAACCCTAACTCAACCCAACGCAACCAAACCCTTATCCCTAACCCAACCCTTACCCCTAACTCAACCCAACGCAACCAAACCCTTATCCCTAACCCAACCCTTACCCCTAACTCAACCCAACGCAACCAAACCCTTATCTCTAATCCAACCCTTATCCCTAACCCAACCCTTACCCCTAACTCAACCCAACGCAACCAAACCCTTATCCCTAACCCAACCCTTACCCCTAACTCAACCCAATGCAACCAATCCCTTATCCCTAACCCAACCCTTACCCCTAACTCAACCCAACACAACCAAACCCTTATCCCTAACCCAACCCTTACCCCTAACTCAACCCATCCCTTACCCCAACACAACACAACCCTTACCCCAACCCAACACAACCCAACACTTACCCCAACTCAACCCAACCCAACCCATACCCCAAACCCAACCTTTACCCCAAACCCAACCTTTACACTAAACCCAACCCTTACCCCTAACTCAACCTAACCCAACCTTTATCCCTAACCCAACCCTTACCCCAACCCAACGCAACCCAACCCTTACCCCTAACTCAACCCAACGCAACCAAACCCTTATCTCTAATCCAACCTAACCCTTACCCCAACCCAACGCAACCCAACCTTTACCCCTAACCCAACCCTCATCCCTAACCCAACCCAACACAACCAGTACCCCTAACCTGCCTGTAACTCAAAGAGAATTTTGCAGAACAATATGTATTTACACAATAAATACATTGTATTGTTTGCATTTGAATGTAGCACATAATTAAAAACACCTAATATAAAGTGAAAATGAAAAGATAACAGTAAAAAAAAAAAAAATCTAAATTAAACAGTGTAATGAAGGACAGGAGAGAGAATGAGAGTGCCCTCACATTCCTGAACACACACACACCCCATCTGTCTGACTCTGTCTGACTCTCTCTCTCTCTCTCAGTTTTTAGTCTAAGAGCTCATGTTCAGTGATTGAATGGCACTCGTCTATTTTTAAACACTAGTGTTTTTGGAAAGCAGGACACATTTGAGTCTCAGCACATCTGGATCAGTTCCTTAATAACACAAACTACCATCTGCACACTGACTGACACCCATACGACACACACACACACACACACACACTCAATCACGCTCTCTCTCACACACACACAAACACGCACGCACGCACACACACACGCACACACAAACACACTCTCTCACACACACGCACACACACACACACTCAATCACGCTCTCTCTCACACACACACAAACACACACACACACACACACACACACACACACTCACTCACTCACTCACTCACCCACTCTCACACAAGCTCCAGCTCTGATGTTACTGTATTGACTGAAGGCAGTTTGAGATGATCGAGCTGAGATGAATATTTGAATATTTCAATCTCAGAACATTCAAACATTCAATCCTGAATGATTCTGAACTCTACAGTGTGTGTGAGTGTGTGTGCCAGGGAACATGAGGACCCATGAGTTGTTCCTCAATATTTCAAATGATTCAACAGGATAACCTGCACAAAATATTTCTGCTCATTCATTAAAACTAATGACCATGACAGTGTGTATGTGTATGTGTGTGTGTGTGTGTGTGTGTGCGCGCACGCGCGTGCGTGCGATTACAGTGGCACACACACAGTTTATGAATACGATGGTGACACTGTTACCTGTCTGTCCACCTTGATTTCTCTCTGCTCCCTTTGTCTCTCGTGTGTGTGTGTGTGTGTGTGTGTGTGTGTGACAGTCTCACACACTCATTAATATTTATTACTATCAGCCGATCAGGAGACTGTGATGCAAATGAGAAGATAAACATCTGCTGGAAATGGTGACATTTTGAGATATGGCATCCACTAATACTGATCCTGTTCACAAACAGAGAGTTACACGTATGTGATTGTGTGTGTATGTTATACCTGGAAATGTAGGAATACTGTCATTAGACTGAGGGAAATGACCATCGCTGAGAAACCAATTATTAATAAAGGCCTCCGACCAACTTTCTCAATCACTAAACCCTGAAACACAGACAGAGTGGATGATAAAGTCCTTATGCCCTCTGTCATGTGACATGAGTGCTGTGGTCACATGTCAGTGTGTATGTGTGTTTATACATGTGTGTCTGTGTGTTTATATATGTGTGTGTGTTTATACATGTATGTGTGTATAAACAGCATATCAATCCTATAAATACTAACAGCTTAAAATAGCAGCAGTCCAGTCTGATTAACATGCATACACATGCAGATTGTGTATGTGTGTTCTGTCAATATGCACTTGATTGTCACCTTGGTAAAGAAGCTTCTGCCAAGAGCATAAATATGTGTAATTATGCATTTGTGTGTGTGTGTTAATTCATTTGTTTGGGTCTAGGAATAAATATCTCTCAAGAAGTTAATTTAATCTGACAAAAAAATCCTGTGGGGATATTTGGTGATGTCCTCTAATGAAGAACCAATTCATAAATACAGTTAATAATGTTTTTAGTTTTAGTTTTTATGCCTCAGAGAATAGCGTGAAGCCTCCAAATGCACTAGGTCTCCGCGGTAACGGGCTGAACAAGCCACATGATAAGATGCACGGATTGATGGTCTCAGACGTGGAGGGAACTGAGAGTTGTCCTCCACCACCCGGATTGAGTCACTACGCCACCATGAGGACCTAGAGTGCATTGGAAATTGGGTATTCTAAACTGGGGAGAAAAGGGGATTGAAAAAATCTGACCATAACTTACTCAAAACAGATCCAGAACCATTTAATAATTTATCCAAGACAGACTCGAAACCAATCCAGAACTGGTTCAGAACTGTTCCATAACCGATTCAAAACAGATCCAACAACATTTCAGAATTTATCCAAGACAGACTCGAAACTGATTCAGAACTGATCCATAACCAGACACTGTATGGCACCTCTCTAGCAGACATCTGCAGAGCACTGGGCTGGGCAACACCCAATACCTTCACAAGATTTTATAATTTCTGGGTTGAGCCAGTTTTGTCCTGTGTTCTTTCAGGTAAAAACAGGTAGAGTTCAATAATACGGAACAGCTGGCCAGGTGTATAATTTGCGTATAGTACCTTTCCCCTCCCCTGAGGCAAAAACTTGTGCTTTTACCCACATTCGGGTTCACGAAGTTGTGGACTCTGGATGTCCTTCCTTCCTAGCCCAGTGGCTCGCGAACTTTGTGGAGGAGTTCGCAGCCAGCCCCACTATGGGATCTAATATGCCCTGTACTGAGAAAGGTGCTCCACAGGTGCCGATTCCTTCAGTAACCCCCTGTGATGTATTTTCCGTGGTACGGTCTCCCTGTCGGTGGACCCATGTCTCCCTTGGGCAGAGCCCTTGTTGCCCCAGTCACTGTGTTTGTAGAGCTCCTCCCCTTCACAGCAGGACCTACCACTGCGCCACTTCCATGCGTGACTCTTACATTTACATTTACGCATTTGGCAGATGCTTTTATCCAAAGCGACTTACAGTGCCCTTATTACAGGGACAATCCCCCCGGAGCAACCTGGAGTTAAGTGTCTTACTCAAGGATACAATGGTGGTGGCTGTGGGGATCAAACCAGCAACCTTCTGATTAGCAGCCCACAGAACACTATCTCATAGTATGTTATGTTTACATTTGGCATTTTTAGGAACTGTCATCTTTTTGCACTACTCTGTACTGGTCAGCGCTGCACTGTCTCTCACTGTGTCTATTGTCCTGTTCATTGTGAGTAATTTATTGTACTGTCCCGTACTTTTTGCACACATTTGCACATGCACTTTATATAGGTATGTTATTTAGTCTGTGTAGTCTCATGTGGTTCTGTGTTTGTTCTGTTGTTTTATGTAGCACCATGGTCCTGGAGGAACGTTGTCTTGTTTCACTGTGTACTGAACTAAACTGTATATGGTTGAAACGACAATAAAAACCTCTTGACTTGACTTGAACACCTTCCCCGGCACGTACAACAGCATTAACTGGCCCCAGCCGAATCTAATACACACACACAAACACACAAACACACACACACACACACACACACACACACAAACACAAACATGTCCACATACACACACCAGATATGGTCAGTCATGTTTAATGAGACATAACAATTAATTGTCGTCTCTTCTGAGAGAACGAGATCTTTATAAAACTGCAGTTCTCGACAAACATTTACACAGTGATTATGTTTACATCTTCACTGGTGTGTTGTTGTTGTTATTATTATTATTATTATTATTACATGACTACATAACACACTGGCACATTATGAAACATACAGTGACCCCAAAAATGAATCTGGACACTTAAAGCACCTGTAAGTGATTGTGTTTGGCACAGAACTCATTAAATGCTTATACTACCAGTAAAATCACACATGTAGAAGTGATCAAATACTTGTGTTTGCTTGCTTGTTTCTCGTTGGCTTTAGTGATGTCTGTGTGTCAGATTGTGTTTGTGGATGTTTGTTTCTATCACAGATGTGCAGGATGCTGGAGGTTTTGTCTGCTAAAGTTCATTGTGTCGTTTCTCTTTAAGCAGAAACCCCACGATGCTCTCTGATTTGGTGTTCTCGCACCACTAACAGGACAAATCGCCATGAGATTTCCCACGAGAACAAACACACAACACAATCTGCCTTCCCCTTCTCCCAAAACTAATTACAAACAAATAGAACAACAGACAGACACACACACACACACACACACACACACACACACACACACGCACACATGCACGCACACACACTCACACACACACACACACTCTCACACATGTCAAGTCAATTTTATTTGTATAGCACCTTTCACAACACACATCATTTCAAAGCAGCTTTACAGAAGATCAGGCATTAAGATTCAAGACTCACTGTGGGGGCCAGATCCCCTCTGACTAACCCCACCCTAACCCTAAACCAGACTCACTGTGGGGGCCAGTTCCCCTCTGACTAACCCCACCCTAACCCTAAACCAGACTCACTGTGGGGGCCAGTTCCCCTCTGACTAACCCCACCCTAACCCTAAACCAGACTCACTGTGGGGGCCAGTTCCCCTCTGACTAACCCCACCCTAACCTTAAACCAGCCTCACTGTGGGGACCAGTTCCCCTCTGACTAACCCCACCCTAACCCTAAACCAGCCTCACTGTGGGGACCAGTTCCCCTCTGACTAACCCCACCCTAACCCTAAACCAGACTCACTGCGGGAGCCAGTTCCCCTCTGACTAACCCCACCCTAACCCTAAACCAGACTCACTGTGGGGTAGTGTTAATTTCGTCAGACGAGACGAGAATAAATATGTTCGTCAACGACCTTTTTTTCCATGACTAAGACAAGACATTGACGAGACTGCACCAATGTCCAAAAACGCTGACTAAGACTAAATTAACATGCATTATTGTTGACGAAAAAAGACGAGACTAAAATGTTTTGCATAAAATAAAAACTAAGATAAAATCTCTCTTCATTTTCGTATCAATCGTCTCTACTTTTTCACCATGAGATTGAATATTCAGCTGTTACGCCTTCAAAATATTCTGAATGAGTTCGCGCTGTTGCTCTAGTAACGGTTACAGGTCTCATACTCCTGTGGCTGCAACACGAAACTACATGGAGCAAGAACACAACAATCAAGGACAGTGGCGAACACGCGACGAGCACCGACGACATGCTAGGTAGAAGGAAGAGGCTCGATATTTGGTCGCATTTTAGGTACAATGATATTGACAAAAAGTCAGAATGTGTCATTATAACTGACGGGAAGCACTGCGGATAAACACTACCGGGAAAAACACCACCAACCTTAAGCGACATCTAAAGGCTAACCACCCACACATTCAGGGAAGTTAACTTAAATATACGTCTCATAAGCTAATGCTGATTTTAGGCATCTACGCTGTAAATTAACCAGTTAGCTATGGTGTTGTGGCACATACATTATGCAGGTTATATATATTTTATGTAACTTATTTGCTTAATAAAATACTCTTCAGAACAAGTTCATCATTTGTGAATGTGTCTCTTAAATCAGAAAACCAGACACGTTTAACAAAGTGAATTAAACATATCATTCAACAAGTGTATTTTGTCAGGTAATTATGACATTTAACCAATATTTGAGATGTGTGAAACATTATTTGACTGAAATGGTTATCTCAGAATTAATCTCAGAAATAATTTATTTAAAAAAAGACTAAAATGTTTTGAAACTTGACTAAGATATATTGAGTTTTCTTTTGACTAAAACTAGACTAAAATGACGAGACTTTTAGTTGACTAAAACTTGACTAAGATACCTTAAATTCTCTTTTGACTAAAACTAGACTAAAATGACGAGACTTTTAGTCGACTAAAACTTGACTAACAAAAAAAGATATGTGAATGAGTAAATATGACTAAAACTAACAAGGACATTTCGCACAAGACTAAGACTAAGACTAAATTAAAAATAGGTGACAAAATTAACACTACTGTGGGGGCCAGTTCCCCTCTGACTAACCCCACCCTAACCCTAAACCAGACTCACTGCGGGGGCCAGTTCCCCTCTGACTAACCCTACCCTAAGCCTAAACCAGACTCACTGCGGGGGCCAGTTCCCCTCTGACTAACCCCACCCTAACCCTAAACCAGACTCACTGTGGGGGCCAGTTCCCCTCTGACTAACCCCACCCTAACCCTAAACCAGCCTCACTGTGGGGACCAGTTCCCCTCTGACTAACCCCACCCTAACCCTAAACCAGACACACTGTGGGGGCCAGTTCCCCTCTGACTAACCCCACCCTAACCGTAAATCAAGATCGTAGTCCACCGAGGTAATGCAGGCAGAGATCAGGGATGTGAAACGCAGTTCAACCTGGCCGGTAATTTCGGTGATGTTTGGTGTAGTCTATCCTAAATCCAAGGTTCAAACAATGGCATATGAAGTGTCCCATGTCTTATGGTTGGAGTTGGCATCAGTTCATCCTCTGAAGTCCATCATAATAGACTGAAGTGATGTTTGGCACCGGCTGCATTTAGTCATCATCACACAGCGACATGTAGCAGTGGAGTCCAACACAAAGCAGGAATGGTGCTGGATCCAGCCGGTTCTGGTGACCTCAGGATAGGAGTCCCGAGGTTGAGACAGGGAAACAAATAAAATAATATTAGCATAGATGCCATTCAATTTATTGCAGTTATAAATCATGATCAATGTTTCTGGTTTCTGGTTCCGGCAGACCCAACTAAAGCAGCCTAATTGTGGGTTGGAGGATAAATAAGGTGTATGTCTGGCTAAATAGATGAGTCTTTAGTCTAGACTTAAACTGAGGGAGTGTGTCTGAGTCCCGAACTGTGATATTCCTTAGTTTAGGAGCCAAATATGAAAATGATCTTCCCCCTTTTGTGGATTTTGATATTCTAGGAACTATTAACAGGACAGAATTGTGTGATTGTAATGAACGTGATGGAATATAGTGTGGTAGAAGGTCATTTAAGTACTGCAGAGACCATTCAAAGCTTTGTATGTAGTTAACAGAATTTTAAAATGAATATGGAATTTAACAGGTAACAATGTAACGATGATAAAATGGGGCTAATATGATCATATTTCTTGGTTCTCGTTAGCACTCTGGCTGCTGCATTTTAAACTAATTGAAGTTTATTTATTGATCTTGCTGGACATCCTCCCAGTAATGCATTACAATAATCTAGTCTTGAGGTCATGAGCTGCAGAATTTCTATATTATCAACATCAACTCCATATGACAGAATTAAATCTAGCATATGATTATGATGATGAGTTGGTCCTGTTACATTTTGTCTGACTCCAAGAGAGTTGAGAATATCAATAAATGCTAATCCCAATTTATCATTTTCATTAACTATGTGAATGTTGAAGACACCAACAATTAAAGCTCTATCTACAGTAACTACAAGATCTGATAGAAAATTAGCAAATTCACCAAGGAAATCAGAATAAGTTCTGGGTGATCTATACATTGTAGCAAGGACAAAAGACGACAGAGATTTTTTATTTATATCTGACGGTGTCACATTAAGCATTATTAGTTTAAAAGACTTACATTTATATCCTTTTTTTATATATGATGTGTATTTTGAATTTGTTTGTTTTGTTCAAGTTTAACCTCAAATTTGTTCTAAATTATTTAGTGAGGGTATTGTGTTTGGTAGTTCGGGTAACAAACACAGTCTCTGTGTGTTGTAGTTTATGTGACCTGTGTGACGTCTCAAGGCAGCTAGCAGATGTTTGGATTAACCAGTTTGTCTGCTTCCTGACCTGGGCCCCAGTTAGTCAAATACTATCATTAAGACTATACGCCAGGTCTACCCCAAAAACTCTTCCAATTGTCTATAAATCCTATTTCATTCTCCAGACACCACTCAGACATCCAGCCATTCAGTGACACTAATCTACTATAAACCTCGTCACCACAACGAGCAGGGAGGGGAACAGAGCATATAGCAGTGTCTGACATCGTTTTTGCAAATTCGCACACCTCTTTAACATTATCTTTAGTGATCTTCGACTGGCGAAGCCGGACATCGTTAGTACCGACCTGAATAACAATTTTAGAAAATCTACATTTAGCATTATCCAGCACTTGTAAATTTGATTTGATGTCAGATGCTCTGGCACCCGAAATGCAATTAACAATAGTTGTTGGAGTCTCTATTTCCACGTTCCTTACAATAGTATCGCCGATAACAAGGGCTCTTTCAACATGATTCTCAGTGGGTGTATCACTGGGTGGGGAGAATCATTTGGAATCCCTAACAGGAATGGGAGAGTGGTGTCGCTTTGTTGAGCGAGTATGCTGCCGAGATGTCGCCCAAATGCCCTGCTGCAGGTGCTCTACAGCCGGAACCAAAGTGTGTATGTTGCTCTCTGTACTACTCGCATCCAAACAGTATCTACCGACTTCTCTTTCTCACTGACCTTGCTCCCTATTTAGTGCATGACTTAACCTCCAGTGTGCTGTCTGTCTGCACTGGTCTCAGAACAGTTATAGGAGAGTTATAGGATGCTCCCTTGCTCCCTATTTAGTGCATGACTTAACCTCCAGTGTGCTGTCTGTCTGCACTGGTCTCAAAACTGTTATAGGAGAGCTATAGGATGCTCCCTTGCTCCCTATTTAGTGCATGACTTAACCTCCAGTGTGCTGTCTGTCTGCACTGGTCTCAGAACAGTTATAGGAGAGCTATAGGATGCTCCCTTGCTCCCTATTTAGTGAATGACTTAACCTCCAGTGTGCTGTCTGTCTGCACTGGTCTCAGAACAGTTATAGGAAAGCTATAGGATTCTCCCTTGCTCCCTATTTAGTGAATGACTTAACCTCCAGTGTGCTGTCTGTCTGCACTGGTCTCAGAACAGTTTGAAATGCATCTTATTTTCATCATAACTCCATATAAAGCCTGTGAAAGACACATTTATCTGTTTTTGGATGAACACATTTATTCTATATGTGATAATGACAGTAAATATATGAATGCATTTATTAATGTTAATGAATAGAAACGTATTGTACAGTGATAACAATATAAAATATAATAACATTTATATTAAAATGAAACTAAATGACCCACAGATGTGTTAATGTTGAAAGTTATTCAAAATAACATATTTTTTCTACTTTGAGGAAATATGGTGCCAGTGTACACGTATGTGGACGTCATGTTTATCAGCGCGCTGATGCATGAAGAATGTACAAATTTTTTAAAGCGGCATATCAAATGAAACTAGAGACTCTCCTCTTTACAAGGAAACTGGTTTCAATGTAATAACGTAAAGAGATTTCTTTCCAGAGGCACTTTTGTTGGCGCTGCGCCAGTAGAAGTGCTTCACAGAAACAAATGTCATGTTGTTGTGTCATGTGACTCGGTGCAGCAGAAGTTTAACCCTTAAATGAAAGTCTAGAGTCTTGTGAACAGTATTCAATCAGTTTTTAATCATTGAAATTATGCATTGCGTATAGTGAAGCCAAAAGACAACGTCCACGCACGTGTACGTGGGGTCACACAAGGTTAAATCAATAATTCGATTACATCATTGGCAATGCATCATGGGATTGTAGTTCATTCCCTCATTAAAGACATTCAGTACACTGTCTTGTATCTTTGTCTTTTTGTCTGATTTTCAAATACTTTGTTTCTTTGAATCAAACTTTGTGATGTGATTCAACTCTCATATGAAGCATTGAAGAAATCAATGGGGAAAATACTTCCAGAACCCAGACGACTGAAGACATACACTGTTGTGATCTATCGTCATTGTTCAGGATCTCTCTCTTCAAGAATCTCTTTAGCAGAGCTTACACCTAATTCATCTAGTAGTAATGCTGTATTCCTCAAGTCTGCTGAATTATGACTCAATTCTCATAGTTTATAAATGTAATTTATTTCCAACCCTGATGTTCCCCTCCCGAAACAATGACTGTCCGCTGCAGCATCTTCATGAACACTGCCTGCATCACTTCGGTCGATTTTGAGTGTACAACAAAAGATCCCTAATCATTATCCATTAACCAGTTTAACTGCCTTTGGCTTCCTCATGGGGGCTCTTCACATCCAGTAAATGCCCTTTACTTTTCTAAGAGCAAATGTCCAAAACTCAACTACTAGTGATTAAATCAGTGACACTCAGGTCTGCTCTGTAATGATTCAAGGTTTTTCACTTGCGAGCTGATTGTTTTTGTCTTGTCCTGTTATGGTTTGGAAGCCCTCCACTTTGTGCTCACTATTTAGAACACTTAACATTGTAAATGCCCTACATGGTTTAGATGAATGCATAGAATTTAAATTCATAATGTCAAATGTTCATCAAGGTAAAAAATACTTTTTTTAGTAGTAGCTAGTGATTAGAGGTAGACCGATTAATCGGTGCTTTTTGTAACTATCAGTTTTCTGCAGAAGTCTACACCAATAGTTTATTATTTCTATTATTCCTCCATGTTCCTCTGTGGCCGGCACTATTTTGATGAAATAATAAAAGTGATCTAAATTGAACCAAGGGCATACAAAGGAAAATTAGAGTATATGAAAACATGTCTCGTCTCCAACATGTCATCTGTTCAAATACATGCAGGTACTTACAAATTCTTCCTCTGATGGATTTTAGAAGATTAATTTAGTAAATACTCCTACAGAGAGCATTATAACAGAGCCAAGTCTTCCTCATTTCAATTAAGCGTGTGTTCACACTTGTAGATCGTTCTCTTGGTCCGGACCAAAACTGAAAATGATACATTTAGTCCTGGTTCTCTTAGTGTTCTCACAGGCATTTTTAACACTGAACCTAACGATGAAAACAAAACGCATCAGGATAAAGTTACAACCTGATTGGACGGGTTTTATGAGATTTTGCTGATGATAGAACTTGCCGAACATCCAAAACAATGCTGCTGCTGCTGGTGAAATGTGCTCGTTATATGTATACATGTATATATGGTGGTATTTTACCAGCTGAGAACAAACGAAGAGTTCATGTGGAAAGAAGTCAGCGGCAGGAATTCCTCCATTACTCACACAAATGAAAATGTGCTGTAAGGACACCTGACGGCGGTTCCGGTGCCGGTACCGAACTGTAATAGGGAACATATGATCCTATGATGAGAAGAACCAGGTATGCAGGTATTACTTCCTGTTATTGGTACATGTTGCGTTCATATATCAATCGAACCGCACCAGAGATTGTTTGAACCGGACTGAGACCCGTTATTCAGGTGGTCTTGGTCCACTTGTTGGTGCGCACAAAGGTTCGGATGGCAGCGTTCACACTTGCCAAGTGTGAACACACCTTTAAAGACTCTAGTGTGTTTTGGGCTTGTTGATAGTCAAAAGTCCCACAATATGCACCAAATAATTTTCTGGCTAATTTTGGGATTTTGGTTGCACAATAAACTGCCTCTGGAATCAATTCATTTTTGGACTCTTGTATCCTCCATGTCTGTACCCGTCAGAGTAAAGAAACACTAAGAAATGTTTTTACATTATTTAAATCTAATTTAAAAATGATTGGTTGATTAATCAGTTATCGTCCTTTTCATTATCGGCAAAATCCACTATTGCTCTACCTCTACTAGTGATTGCCCGATTATACCCGCCACTTCCATTTTTACCATTCAAATATTAATATGTTTACATGTACATTCAAATACTAACCACTGGATCTAAAGCGAATTAATATTAATTAATCTTGTCATGTTTTCCTTTAAAAACAAGAAAATGTGATGATATTGAGACTATATATTCAGAATCAAACATCATCATTATCTTAATTAACAAAGTGAGTTATTACAACACAAACACTCAAAGTGAGGGGGTCTGGGTATCTCGGCGAGTATTGGCGCTGACTATCACACCTGGAGTCGCGAGTTTGAATCCAGGATGTGCTGAGTGACTCCAGCCGGGGCTCCTTAGCAACCAAATTGGGCTGGTTACTAGGGAGGGTAGAGTCACATGGGGTAACCAAATTGGCCCGGTTGCTAGGGAGTGTAGAGTCACATGGGGTAACCAAATTGTCCTGGTTGCTAGGGAGTGTAGAGTCACATGGGGTAACCAAATTGTCCTGGTTGCTAGGGAGTGTAGAGTCACATGGGGTAACCAAATTGTCCCGGTTGCTAGGGAGTGTAGAGTCACATGGGGTAACCTCCTCGTGGTCACTATAATGTGGTTCTCGCTCTCGGTGGGGCGTGTGGTGAGATGTGCGTGGATGCCGCGGAGAATAGTGTGAAGCCTCCACACGCGCTACGTCTCCACGGTAACACGCTCAACAAGTCACGTGATAAGATGAGCGGATTGATGTTCTCAGACGTGGAGACAACTGAGACTCATCCTCCGCCACCCGGATTGAGGCGAGTCACTACACAGAACAGCGTGACTGTCTCGGACGTGCTATGTATGACCACAAACAAGAATGAGAGAATGTCTCTAGTGTTGATGAAGTGCAGAATGTGCCACCGCACAACGCTACACCTGTTAAACCACAACGGTGTAAAATTGCTTCGGTTTCCTAATGTCAAAGTATGCGGTGGTGGAGAGCGTTTTCGAAAGTCTCCTTTCAAGGTAAATCTTGTTGCAATGTGGATGAGAGCTGCATTTTCATCATGTGGCCTGGGCTTTGAGAAGTGCTTATTCACGGTTCTCCTCGATCCTGACAAACTGAACACACTTGTACTTCCAGAAAACTTCAGGCCTGGAAAACTATTTCCAAATTCCATGATTTTCATGATCAAATGAACCCTGGCTATAGAGTATGAATTAAAATGATGTTCCCTTGGTGTACTAGAATAATCTGTGTTCAAGACAAAACAAAACAACAACCAATAAATGACTAATATATTTACAACATATTGTATTGGCACCCTTAATATATTTAGATTGGTACCCTTCCCGTCTGTGGTCATATTGGGCTAAGATAGTTTTGTAAATTAGCATTATTGAAGAGAAGAAGCTTGATCTGAATCATTTCTGATTCTTGGGCTATAATTTCATCAAGGGAAAAGAGAATATAATATTCTCCAAAAGACTGGCACCATGTGGGGCTGGCACAGGATTTAGATGAAGCTAATGCCATTGAATACTGAATTTGTGTACTAAACAGGCAGAACTTGTCAAAAATGTTGCATACATTTGCATATGTATTTTTGATGTCTACAAAAATAATGCCATAAATAGTTTTGATTTATCAATTAACGTCACACTAAGTCAAGCAAGCATAAACTGTTCTCATTGAAAAAATCTCCTTTCATCTTTTCAAACCTGAAATGATTCTTCAAACACTCGTGATATCGCACTGGTGAACTAATTAACTCTGTTCCTCCTGATGTTCCACATCTACTGACAGTAATCACAATAAGTAATAATCTTCTGTTTAATAATACTGACCATCAGACTGTAACCACATATTGTATCACTCTGCGATATAGATTTAGGATGAACAATAAGTATGAGGTCACCACAAACATTATTATGAATGAATAACAAAAGAGCCCAAAATATCCCACTAAACATGAATTCAGCCGTCAGTATGATCATATATCCTCTTCAAACAAACTCTACTGGGGCCGCAGCTCGTGTCCGGGGTTAAAAGTGTCTGTGGTTGCAGTTTAAAGTCTTTCCTCACAGGAGTGAGTGTTTGATTTGACTTCTGTTCAGGATGTGAAGAATTTCAGAGAGCAACCTCATTCTGTCAGTCTGTAAACACCTGAACACCACAAACTACAAACAACCAGAGCAAAGCAGAGCACTTCAAAGCCCAGAAACAGAGAGAAAAAAGAGAGACTGTTTCTTTGTAAGGTCTTCAAGACTTTTTCAAGGTTCTGAACTTGCTCAAACTGGACGCAGATGGATCTTGTGCTCAGTGCCGCAGGACTGACCTCGCTCCACTTGCACCTCATCTCGCCACTCCATCAGCAGGACTCTCTGACTCACAACTGAAGCAGCGCAGGAACGCCAAAACCTGAACAGGAAGTTCCATTGGCTTTCCTGCAAAAATAGCCAATAACAGCAGTTGATATCAGAAAGGGAAACACACACAAACTCACTCACTCACAAACACAAACATACACACACACACACACACACACACACACACACACACACACACACACACACACACACTCACTCACATACACACACACACACACATATACACATACAGGCACTCACTCACTCACACACACACTCACACACACACACACTCACATACATACACACACTCACTCACATACACACACACACACACACACACACACACTCACATACACACACTCACTCACATACATACACACACTCACTCACAAACACAAACATACACACACACACACACACACACACACACACTCACATACACACACACATACAGACACTCACTCACTCACTCACATACACACACTCACTCACATACATACACACACTCACTCACACACACTCACTCACATACACAAACACACACATACAGACACTCACTCACTCACACACACACACACACTCACATACACACACTCACTCACATACATACACACACTCACTCACATACATACACACACACACTCACTCACATACACACACTCACTCACATACATACACACACATACACACACACGCACACATAAGCAAGCTGCTTTTAAATGTACCATGATGGACAGAGATAAATGAAATGACAACATGTGTGATAAGGTGCTGATTTTAATAGCTAATAACTTTAATGTCTGTGATTTTATAACAGTGATGAACCACAGAATAACATTCAATGAGATTTCAATGAGAGTTAGCTAGTGTGACACCGCAAAAATAGAAACTAAACGACTGAAAATGTTCCTGTCACGTTCACAGAAGATTAGGACAAAAACTTTGATTAACATGGAAGAGATGCATTCATTCATCACTCCTCAAGTCTTCTTTCAAAGCAGTTATATGAATAACTCTCTCTGATTGATGTACAAACACATCACTATATCATGACTGTAACATATACAGTGTTTGAAGAACTCAAGGGAGCAGAAACTGCAGATGACGCTTTCATCTCTATGAGGAACAGAGCGATATATAGCGCACACACCTCAAACATGAGTCTGTGAACTTGAATTAAAAAACAACTCATTGTCCTGTAGTCTGTCTACTTCTAGAAGCATATGTAATTTAATTCATTCATTTGTAATAATTTACAGTGTTCTGGAATATTATGAAGTTATCTGAAATATACTGCAACAATATTGAATATTAGGCAGTAATCTGTAATTAATCTGCAGTGATCTGTGATTATTCTGCAGTGATCTGGAATATTACGCAGACGTCTGTAATTATTCTGCAGTGATCTGGAATATTACACAGTCGTCTGTGATTATTCTGCAGTGATCTGGAATATTACGCAGTCGTCTGTAATTAATCTGCAGTTATCTCAATTTTTACCCTGTAATCTGTGATTATTCTGCAGTTTTCTTGAATATTACGCAGTCGTCTGTGATTATTCTGCAGTGATCTGGAATATTACGTGGTCGTCTGTGATTATTCTGCAGTTTTCTGGAATATTACACAGTCGTCTGTGATTATTCTGCAGTGATCTGGAATATTACAGTCGTCTGTGATTATTCTGCAGTTTTCTGGAATATTACGCGGTCGTCTGTGATTATTCTGCAGTGTTCTGGAATATTACGTGGTCGTCTGTGATTATTCTGCAGTTTTCTTGAATATTACGCAGTCGTCTGTGATTATTCTGCAGTGATCTGGAATATTACGTGGTCGTCTGTGATTATTCTGCAGTTTTCTGGAATATTACACAGTCGTCTGTGATTATTCTGCAGTGATCTGGAATATTACAGTCGTCTGTGATTATTCTGCAGTTTTCTGGAATATTACGCGGTCGTCTGTGATTATTCTGCAGTGATCTGGAATATTACGTGGTCGTCTGTGATTATTCTGCAGTTTTCTGGAATATTACACAGTCGTCTGTGATTATTCTGCAGTGATCTGGAATATTACAGTCGTCTGTGATTATTCTGCAGTTTTCTGGAATATTACGCGGTCGTCTGTGATTATTCTGCAGTGTTCTGGAATATTACACTGTCGTCTGTGATTATTCTGCAGTGATCTGGAATATTACGCAGTCGTCCGTGATTATTCTGCAGTGATCTGGAATATTACGCGGTCGTCTGTGATTATTGTGCAGTGTTCTGGAATATTACGCAGTCGTCTGTGATTATTCTGCAGTGTTCTGGAATATTACGCAGTCGTCTGTGATTATTCTGCAGTGATCTGGAATATTACGCAGACGTCTGTAATTATTCTGCAGTGATCTGGAATATTACGCAGTCGTCTGTAATTAATCTGCAGTTATCTCAATTTTTACCCTGTAATCTGTGATTATTCTGCAGTGTTCTGGAATATTACACAGTCATCTGTGATTATTCTGCAGTTTTCTGGAATATTACGCGGTCGTCTGTGATTATTCTGCAGTGATCTGGAATATTACGCGGTCGTCTGTGATTATTCTGCAGTTTTCTGGAATATTACACAGTCGTCTGTGATTATTCTGCAGTGATCTGGAATATTACACAGTCGTCTGTGATTATTCTGCAGTGTTCTGGAATATTACGCAGTCGTCTGTGATTATTCTGCAGTGTTCTGGAATATTACACAGTCGTCTGTGATTATTCTGCAGTGTTCTGGAATATTACGCAGTCGTCCGTGATTATTCTGCAGTGATCTGGAATATTACGCAGTCGTCTGTGATTATTCTGCAGTGATCTGGAATATTACGCAGTCGTCTGTGATTATTCTGCAGTTTTCTGGAATATTACGCGGTCGTCTGTAATTATTCTGCAGTGATCTGGAATATTACGCAGTCGTCTGTGATTATTCTGCAGTGTTCTGGAATATTACACTGTCATCTGTGATTATTCTGCAGTGATCTGGGATATTACGCAGTCGTCTGTGATTATTCTGCAGTGTTCTCTAATATTACGCAGACGTCTGTGATTATTCTGCAGTGATCTGGAATATTACGTAGGCATCTGTGATTATTCTGCAGTGATCTGGAATATTACGTAGTCGTCTGTGATTATTCTGCAGTGATCTGGAATATTACGCAGTCGTCTGTGATTATTCTGCAGTGATCTGGAATATTACGCAGTCATCTGTGATTATTCTGCAGTGATCTGGAATATTACGCAGTCGTCTGTGATTATTCTGCAGTGATCTGGAATATTACACAGATATCCATGATTATTCTGCAGTGATCTGGAATATTACGCAGATATCCGTGATTATTCTGCAGTGATCTTGAATATTACACAGTCGTCTGTGATTATTCTGCAGTGTTCTGGAATATTACACTGTCATCTGTGATTATTCTGCAGTGATCTGGAATATTACGCAGTCGTCTGTGATTATTCTGCAGTGTTCTGGAATATTACACTGTCATCTGTGATTATTCTGCAGTGATCTGGAATATTACGCAGTCGTCTGTGATTATTCTGCAGTGTTCTCTAATATTACGCAGACGTCTGTGATTATTCTGCAGTGATCTGGAATATTACGTAGGCATCTGTGATTATTCTGCAGTGATCTGGAATATTACGCAGTCGTCTGTGATTATTCTGCAGTGATCTGGAATATTACACAGATATCCGTGTGTAGGAGCCATACTTACCACCTTATTTAATTTTTATAAATTTGTTCATTTAAATATCAGAGTGTTGTTGTATTGTTAATTGTGTTTATTTCTTTGAGTGTGTGCCCTCTATAGGTGAGAGGGGAAAAATTGTATAAAGGACAGGCCACCCCTGACAGGAAGGGGGTGCTGGTGCAAGAGCACACAGTCTTTTGACCGTGCACATGGAGCTAGGGTGGCATGGTGCAACAAACCTGCAAGCGGCCTAAAAGTTGTTTGTTTTGTTTTATGTTACAATGCATCTTTATTTTTGATTTAATAAACTTCAGTTATTTTATTGGAACATCAACACGCCTCTCTGGATCTATTCATGGTACTTTGCACGCGTCAGAATCCTAGCATCAGCATCTCCCACAGTGGACAAGAAACTTGTTTTCACCATTACAAATTGTCAAAAGACTGTGTGCTCTTGCACCAGCGCCCCCTTCCTGTCAGGGGTGGCCTGTCCTTTATACAATTTTTCCCCTCTCACCTATAGAGGGCACACACTCAAAGAAATAAACACAATTAACAATACAACAACACTCTGATATTTAAATGAACAAATTTATAAAAATTAAATAAAGTGGTAAGTATGGCTCCTACACAACCATACTCCCCCCGGAACCCAAAGACTCGTGGTTTCCCGCACGCTGCCCGGCGGGTCATGGGAATAACGCTGCCGTGGAGGAGCTTACAGCACCTGGGTAATGGTGGACAGTATCTCCGCCTGTCATGCGGAAGACCGGGGTTCGATTCCCCGACGGGAAGCCACCACGGCGGCGTTATTCCCATGACCCGCCGGGCAGCGTGCGGGAAACCACGAGTCTTTGGGTTCCGGGGAGAGTATGGTTGTGTAGGAGCCATACTTACACAACCATACTCCCCCCGGAACCCAAAGACTCGTGGTTTCCCGCACACTGCCCGGCGGGTCATGGGAATAACGCCACCGTGGAGGAGCTTACAGCACCTGGTATACATTGTTTTGGCTCTGAGTGTTCTTATTCATGCAGGTGGCCTGTACTTCTTTCCTTTTTGCAGTGAGCAAGCAAAGGATATTCTTGAGCTTCAAGAACCATGCTACTGCCAACTTTAGCTTTGTCCAACTTGAGAAATAGTTAAGCAGTTGGCTGGTAGGGTTTTCCTTTTCTTTAATGACAGTACTATAAACAGTGGTGTTCCTTTTAACTTCAAGATCATCGAGTGAGAGAGACATGGGTCCCAGGGACTCTTTAGGCCATTCCTCTTCTTCTTCCATAGAAAGTCTGGTCCATGGATCCACTCTTTGCACTTCACCAATGTGCCAGCACTCACCCCTCTTGATGCTATGTCAGCTGGGTTCTGCTTTGTTCTGATGAATTTCCACTGTTTTACATCTGTGTTTTCTCTAATAACAGAGATCCTATTAGCTACAAATGTGCAGAATCTTGCATTCTCATTTGCAACGTATTTCAGCACTGACTGACTATCAGTCCAAAATGTTGAGCCTTTGAGATCTAGCTCCAAAGCTTTCCTTACCATAATGTCCACCCTGACTGCTAGCACTGCAGCTGTAAGTTCTAGACGTGGAATTGTGACCTGCTTAAGTGGGGCCACTCTGGCTTTCCCCAATATGAAAGACACATGTACAGTGTGCATATCATCAGTCAGTCTCAAGTAACTCACAATGCCGTATCCTTGTTCACTAGCATCAGAGAAATTATGCAGCTCTGCTTGCTTCAGCAATCCAAAACCAGTTGGCTTTACACAACGTGCCACTCTGAAATCTTCTATCTCGTCAAGATCCTTTATCCACTTTGTCCACTTATCCACTGCAGCCTGTGGTATTTCCTCATCCCAACCACATTTACTCCTACAGAGTTCTTGGATAAGCAATTTGGCAGGTAGTGTAAAGGGACTCAAAAATCCAAGTGGATCATAGATGGAGCTCACAACTGATAGTAAATTTCTTCGAGTGTGGGATTTGCACTTGACAGTGATATTAAACTTAAACACATCATTCTCCACGCACCACAACAATCCATGGGCTCTTTCAGTGGGAAGCTTTTCCCTGTTGAGATCCAATTCCCTTACATTCTGAGCTCTGTCTTCCTTCGCAATATGTGCAAGAACAGTACGACTGTTACTCACCCATTTTGTGAGGTGGAATCCTCCTGTTTGACAGAGAGATGTCAGATCTTTCACCAATTCTACTGATTCATGCTCTGTTGGAAGGGACTTCAAGCAATCATCTACATAGAAGTTGTTCTCAACCGTGTTTATCACCTCAGTTCGAAAATGGCCTTTGTTGTCTTTGGCTGTTTGCCTCAGAGCAAAGATTGCACAGCTGGGGGATGAGACTGCCCCAAATAGATGTACCATCATTCGATGTTCCACAGCAGGCATGCTGACATCACCACTTGGCCACCAGAGGAATCGCAAGAAGTCAACATCTGATCTTGACACTCTGACCTGATGGAACATTGCTTTGATATCTGTCATAACTGCTACAGATTCTTGGCGAAATCTGGTCAAAACATCAAAAAGTGTGCTGGTCAAATCAGGACCCTGAAGAAGTTCTGAGTTGAGGGATTTACCTTGAAAAGTAGCAGCACAGTCAAAGACCAACCTTATGGTCTGCTTTTGGGGATGGTATACACCATGATGTGGGATATACCACAATTTACCATCTGCTCTTTTCAGCTCTTGTTGCGGCACCACTTCAGCATAGTCCTTATTTATGACTTCTGTTAGAAATTCAGTATAGTCGGTTTTGAATTTTTCATTCCTCTTGAACTTTCTTTTCAAACTTTGAAGTCGCTGTTCTGCCACTTGGTAATTGTTAGGCAACACTGTGTTGTCCTTCCTAAAAGGTAGATCAAGAGTGTAATGTCCATTTTTTAACTTTATTGACTGTTCTGCAATCTTGATGAATATTTTGTCTTCTATAGACATTTCAGTCTTCTCTTCACTTGACCTCTCATTAAAATCATGGTTGTATTGTTGCATCAACATTTCTTCCAAGTTCGAGATAGAAATTCTGTTAACAACACCACCATCACAACTGTTCCTGTTTGCTGTGTTTTTGCCTTGTAAAGGACCATTAATAACCCATCCTAGTAGGGTCTTAACTGCATATGGCCCATCCCCTTGGCTATTAAGGATTTCCCAAGGTTCAATGGCTTTGGGAGCATTGCTTCCAATCAACAACTCCACCTTGGCTGGAATCCTAGGAAACTGTACCTGACTCAGGTATGGCCATTTAGATAGTTCTTCCTTTGTGGGAATGTTACAGGTGTCAACAGGCATGATCTTTTGGGTGTAGACTTCTGGCAGGTGGATGAAGTTACTTTCTTCCAGTGAAGATACTTCCAATCCACAGACAACGTACAAGGGCACAGACTTATCCTGGCACATTGTTCGAAGAAGAATATTGGTCTTTCTTCCAGTAATGTTGAGTTTCCTCATAAGATCCTCTGTGCAGAAGCTTGTAGAGCTACCAGGATCAAGAAAGGCATATGTGTGCAGAATTGTACTTCCTTTTGAACTTTTAACCTTTACCAAGACGGGGTGAAACTTTTCCAGCGAAACAGTAACGGACCGTTGACACTTCGTAACTTCTCATTAGTCAGGACGTCTTGCGCGTCCTATTGAGTTTGAATCCCATCTGAAACTCGTTGGGTTTTTTTACCGAAATGTCTTTGGCAGAGCAAAGCCTGCAGTGGTACCCAACAAGCGTGCAGGTAACGGTGCTCCAGGCGAGGGGGTTGCGGATCAAGGGGAAAAATGGCACCAACGATGCGTACGCCATCATGCTGGTGGCCAAGGAGAAGTTCTCCACGTCGGTGGCGGAGAAGTGCATCGCTCCGGTGTGGACAGAGGAGGCCACGTTCAACCTGCCTCTCTTTCACACCAGCAACGTGGAGCGTTGTACCTTACAGGTGTGCGTGATGCACCGGGCTCTGTTGGGACCCGACAAAACGCTCGGGCAAGCGACTATAAACCTCCTGGACCTCCACGACAATAAATCCCGTAATAAAACAGAATGGTTCAAGCTGGTCGGCAAGTCTGGAAAGGCAGATAAAGACAGAGGTGAGGTGTTCCTGGACATTCAGTTCATGAAGAACAACATGACGGCGAGTATGTTCGACCTCTCTGGGCAGGACAAGTCACGGTCAAAACTTGGGAAGATCAAGGACAAGCTGAAAGGGAAAAAGAAAGATGGTATTTCGGATTCTGCATCTGCTATAGTGCCATCTGTCAGCCATATACTGACCGACAGTGAGGGAGAAGAGGAAACGAATGCCAAGTACTGCATATTCGATCTGATAACGGAACTAACCTGGTTGGTGCAAAAAGAAAGTTACAGAATGCACTTTCAGAATGGAACCAAAACAGAATCCAGAAGGCAATGCTCCAGAAAGGAATTCAGTGGACGTTTAATCCTCCAACAACCTCACATCATGGGGGAGTATGGGAGAGGCTCATTCGAATGGTGAGGCAGATCTTATGCTCTATTTTACAACAACACACCCTCGATGATGAAGGACTACAAACACTCTTTTGTGAGACTGAAGCAATTCTGAATAGTCGTCCCATTACCACATTGTCTGATGACCATCATGATCTAGAACCTTTGACACCAAATCACATTCTTCTGTTAAAGTCTAGCCCTACTTTGCCACCTGGATTGTTTCAAAGTTCAGACGTATACAACAGACGTCGGTGGAGGCAAGTACAATATTTAGCAGACCTGTTTTGGAAGAGGTGGTCCCAAGAATACTTACCATTACTACAGGAACGGCAGAGATGGTTTACTGCAAAAAGAGGACTGCAGAAAGGAGATAATGTGCTAAAAGGTCTCAAGATGGCGCCGAGTATGGCTGCTGCGTCGCGAGCTCCGTCAAAACACTGCAGTTTATTGTTTGTTTTGTTTACAGTTCTGTGTTTTTTTGTCTTGGATGTTGTCTGCCTTATTGTGTACGACAGACAAACGCTTTTGGACATTGGTTCGGCAATCACACACCGAAAACCGGACTTCACATTCATCACTGCCGACCCGCGGTTTACAAACACGCCAGCGGATCCCTTTGTTTGGGCTGCCCGGCCGCGGAAACGCAGACGGAAAAGGGGAAAAAGAGCCGGCGTTCTCATCAGATTAAGACGTCGCGCAAATCGCCCCCCGCTACCCAGTATACTACTGGCAAATGTTCAGTCTCTGGACAACAAGCTCTGCGAGCTGAGAGCGCGGATCTCTTTCCAACGAGAGATGAGAGAATGCTGTGTTATCTGTCTTACGGAAACCTGGATGTCCGCGGAGATTCCAGACTCGGCCATCGAACCCACGGGTTTCTCCGTGCACCGAGCAGACAGAGCGAAAGACCTCTCAGGTAAAAGCAGAGGTGGAGGTGTATGTTTTATGATCAACAAATCATGGTGTGATCAGAGGAATGTACATTTTATCAGGTCTTTCTGCTCTCCTGATCTGGAATTTCTCATGCTTCTGTGTCGACCATTCTGGCTACCGAGGGAATTCACAGCGGTCATTATCACTGCTGTGTACATCCCCCCACAAGCCGACACAGACCGGGCACTTAGGGAACTGTATGGCAGTATAAGTGAGCAGGAAACCGCGCACCCTGAGGCCGCGTTCATTGTTGCCGGGGACTTCAACAAAGCCAACTTCAAAACAATAGCACCAAAATACCACCAACACATCAGCTTTAACACACGAGGGGACCGGGTTTTGGATCATTGCTATTCTCCTTTCCGGGATGGCTACAAATCCCTCCCCCGCCCACCATTTGGCAAATCTGACCACTCTTCCGTTCTGCTTCTGCCCGCTTACAGGCAGAAACTGAAATGGGAATCACCCGCCCTCAGAATGATCCAGTGCTGGTCGGACCAATCAGACTCTGCGCTACAGGACTGTTTTGATCACGCGGACTGGGAGATGTTCCGGTCTGCCTCCGATGACGACATCGAGGTTTACGCTGATAGCGTAACGTGTTTCATCAGAAAGTGCGTAGAGGACGTTGTTCCGACAAAAAATATACGGATCTACCCCAACCAGAAACCCTGGGTTAACGGCGATGTTCGCGCAGCACTTACTGCGCGGACCACCGCTTTTAATTCCGGGAACGCGGAGGAGCGTAAACAAGCCAGTTATGCCCTCCGTAACTCCATCCGTGCAGCCAAACGCCAGTACAGGCACAAAATTGTTTAACACCACTGACTCCAGAAGTATGTGGCAGGGAATTAACACCATCACGGACTATAAACGGAATAAAAACTCCACCATGAACACCGCTGCCTCTCTCCCAGATGAACTTAATACTTTTTATGCTCGTTTCGAGGACAACAACACCGCCCTCACGGAGAGAGCACTCGCGGCCGACACTACAGATGATGGTTCACTCTCCGTCTCTGTTGCGGATGTAACCCGATCCTTTCGACGGGTGAACATCCGTAAAGCCACGGGTCCAGACGGCATTCCGGGCCGCGTCATCAGAGCATGCGCGAACCAACTGGCTGGTGTTTTTACGGACATTTTCAACTTGTCCCTATCCCTGTCTGTAGTCCCCACATGCTTCAAAACATCAACCATTGTGCCTGTACCGAAGCAATCAAAAATCACTTGCTTAAATGACTGGCGTCCTGTTGCCCTCACCCCCATCATCAGCAAATGCTTTGAGAGGTTGATCAGAGATCACATCTGCTCTGTTCTGCCCACCTCTTTGGACCCATTGCAGTTTGCCTACCGTAACAACCGCTCCACTGATGACGCCATTGCATCTACAATACACACTGCTCTTTCCCACCTGGAAAAAAGGAACACATATGTGAGAATGCTGTTTGTAGACTACAGCTCAGCATTCAACACCATAGTGCCCACCAAGCTTGATGTGAAACTCCGGGCTCTGGGCTTAAACAGCTCGCTGTGCAGCTGGATCCTGGATTTCCTGTCAGGCAGACGTCAGGTGGTTAGAATGGGCAGCAACATCTCCTCATCACTGACCCTCAACACTGGAGCCCCGCAGGGCTGTGTTCTCAGCCCACTCCTGTATTCCCTTTACACACATGACTGTGTGGCAACACATAGCTCCAATGCCATCATTAAGTTTGCTGACGATACGACGGTGGTAGGTCTGATCACTGACAATGATGAAACGGCCTACAGAGAGGAGGTGCACACTCTGACACGCTGGTGTCAGGAGCACAACCTCTTCCTCAACGTCAGTAAAACCAAGGAGCTTGTGGTGGACTTCAGGAAGAAAGACAGAGAGCACAGCCCCATCACCATTAATGGAGCACCGGTGGAGAGAGTCAGCAGCTTCAAGTTCCTCGGTGTCCACATCACTGAGGAACTCACATGGTCCGTCCACACTGAGGCCGTTGTGAAGAAGGCTCACCAGCGCCTCTTCTTCCTGAGACGGCTGAGGAAGTTCGGAATGAACCACCACATCCTCAAACGGTTCTACACCAGTACTGTAGAGAGCATCCTGACTGGCTGCATCACCGCCTGGTACGGCAATAGCACCGCCCACAACCGCAAAGACCTGCAAAGGGTGGTGCGAACTGCCAGAAACATCATCGGAGGTGAGCTTCCCTCCCTCCAGGATATATATAACAGACGGTGTGTGAATAAAGCTCGGAGGATCATCAGAGACTCCAGTCACCCGAGTCATGGGCTGCTTTCACTGCTTCCATCAGGCAGGCGGTATCGCAGCATCAGGACCCGCACCACCCGACTACATGACAGCTTCTTCCCACAAGCAATAAGACTTTTGAACACATGATCTCTCACGATCAACAATCAGCACTGCACTTTATTAATCATCACTCTGTCAATATATTCTCCCAATTCAATTAGTGTTTATATATATTTATACCCTTATCTAGTGTATGTGTATTCTACATTGTGTGTATTGTGTACATTTGTTATGTAAATTGTTGTGTAAGTATGTGTACATTTGTTATGTAAATTGTTTTGTGTAAATATGTTGTTTATTGTAAAGTGGTTTATGTCTCGTCACTGTCATGACTGCAATGTTGCTCGGAACTGCACACAAGAATTTCACCTACTGTTGCACTCGTGTACACAGTAGAGTGACAATAAAGTGATTTGATTTGATTGATTTGATTGATTTTGCTAGTTGTGGACAGTTCAGCACCTCGTGGATCGTGGCTTATTGGAAGAGTAACAGAAGTTTTCCCTGATTCCAAAGGACTCATAAGAACTGTTAAACTTAAGACAAAGACTGGATTCTTGGAAAGACCTATTACTAAACTTTGCCTGTTATTGGAAGATGCAGAAAGTTAGATCTGAAGCATAGTAGTGTCGACTGAATGATGATTAAAAGATGAGTATTCATTTTCTTGTATAGACTCATTTGGCTCCATTTACATTTAATGTATTGTAATTGTTGCTTAAACGTCCAATTAGGGGCCGGGTGTAGGAGCCATACTTACCACCTTATTTAATTTTTTATAAATTTGTTCATTTAAATATCAGAGTGTTGTTGTATTGTTAATTGTGTTTATTTCTTTGAGTGTGTGCCCTCTATAGGTGAGAGGGGAAAAATTGTATAAAGGACAGGCCACCCCTGACAGGAAGGGGGCACTGGTGCAAGAGCACACAGTCTTTTGACCGTGCACATGGAGCTAGGGTGGCATGGTGCAACAAACCTGCAAGCGGCCTAAAAGTTGTTTGTTTTGTTTTATGTTACAATGCATCTTTATTTTTGATTTAATAAACTTCAGTTATTTTATTGGAACATCAACACGCCTCTCTGGATCTATTCATGGTACTTTGCACGCGTCAGAATCCTAGCATCAGCATCTCCCACAGTGGACAAGAAACTTGTTTTCACCATTACACCGTGATTATTCTGCAGTGATCTGGAATATTACGCAGTCGTCTGTGATTATTCTGCAGTGATCTGGAATATTACGCAGTCGTCTGTGATTATTCTGCAGTGATCTGGAATAGTACACGGTCGTCTGTGATTATTCTGCAGTGATCTGGAATAGTACGCGGTCGTCTGTGATTATTCTGCAGTGATCTGGAATATTACGCGGTCGTCTGTGTTTATTCTGCAGTGATCTGGAATATTACGCGGTCGTCTGTGATTATTCTGCAGTGTTCTGGAATATTACGCGGTCGTCTGTGATTATTCTGCAGTGATCTGGAATATTACGCGGTCGTCTGTGATTATTCTGCAGTGATCTGGAATAATACGCGGTCGTCTGTGATTATTCTGCAGTGATCTGGAATATTACGCAGTCGTCTGTGATTATTCTGCAGTGATCTGGAATATTACGCAGTCGTCTGTGATTATTCTGCAGTGATCTGGAATATTACGCAGTCGTCTGTGATTATTCTGCAGTGATCTGGAATATTACGCAGTCGTCTGTGATTATTCTGCAGTGATCTGGAATATTACGCAGTCGTCTGTGATTATTCTGCAGTGATCTGGAATATTACGCAGTCGTCTGTGATTATTCTGCAGTGATCTGGAATATTACGCAGTCGTCTGTGATTATTCTGCAGTGATCTGGAATATTACGCAGTCGTCTGTGATTATTCTGCAGTGATCTGGAATATTACGCAGTCCTCTGTGATTATTCTGCAGTGATCTGGAATATTACGCAGTCGTCTGTGATTATTCTGCAGTGATCTGGAATATTACGCGGTCGTCTGTGTTTATTCTGCAGTGATCTGGAATATTACGCGGTCGTCTGTGATTATTCTGCAGTGTTCTGGAATATTACGCGGTCGTCTGTGATTATTCTGCAGTGATTTGGAATATTACGCAGTCGTCTGTGATTATTCTGCAATGATCTGGAATATTACGCAGTCGTCTGTGATTATTCTGCAGTGATCTGGAATATTACACAGATATCCGTGATTATTCTGCAGTGATCTGTAATATTACCCAGATATCCGTGATTATTCTGCAGTGTTCTGGAATATTACGCGGTCGTCTGTGATTATTGTGCAGTGATTTGGAATATTACGCAGTCGTCTGTGATTATTCTGCAGTGATCTGGAATATTACACAGTCGTCTGTGATTATTCTGCAGTGATCTGGAATATTACGCAGTCGTCTGTGATTATTCTGCAGTGATCTGGAATATTACACAGTCGTCTGTGATTATTCTGCAGTGATCTCAAATCAATCAAATCAAATCAAATCACTTTATTGTCACACTACTGTGTACACGAGTGTAACAGCAGGTGAAATTCTTGTGTGCAGTTCCGAGCAACATAGCAGTAATGACAGTGACGAGACATAAACCACTTTACAATAAACAACATATTTACACAAAACAATTTACATAACAAACTTACACAACAATTTACATAACAAATGTACACATACCTACACAACAATTTACATAACAAATGTACACAATACACACAATGTAGAATACACATACACTAGAAAGGGTATAAATATATATATACACTAACTGAATTGGGAGCGAGAATATATTGACAGAGATGATTAATAAAGTGCAGTGCTGATTGTTGATTGTGAGGGATCATGTGTTCAAAAGTCTTATTGCTTGTGGGAAGAAGCTGTCATGTAGTCGGGTGGTGCGGGTCCTGATGCTGCGATACCGCCTGCCTGATGGAAGCAGTGAGAGCAGCCCATGACTCGGGTGGCTGGAGTCTTTGATAATCCTCCGAGCTTTCTTCACACACCGTCTGTTATATATATCCTGGAGGGAGGGAAGCTCACCTCCGATGATGTTTCTGGCCGTTCGCACCACCCTTTGCAGGTCTTTGCGGTTGTGGGCGGTGCTATTGCCGTACCAGGCGGTGATGCAGCCAGTCAAGATGCTCTCTACAGTACTGGTGTAGAACCGTGTGAGGATGTGTTGGTTCATTCCGAACTTCCTCAGCCGTCTCAGGAAGAAGAGGCGCTGGTGAGCCTTCTTCACAACGGCCTCAGTGTGGACGGACCATGTGAGTTCCTCAGTAATGTGGACACCAAGGAACTTGAAGCTGCTGACTCTCTCCACCGGTGCTCCATTAATGGTGATGGGGCTGTGTTCTCTGTCTTTCTTCCTGAAGTCCACCACAAGCTCCTTGGTTTTACTGACGTTGAGGGAGAGGTTGTGCTCCTGACACCAGCGCGTCAGAGTGTGCACCTCCTCTCTGTAGGCTGTTTCATCATTGTCAGTGATCAGACCTACAACCGTCGTATCGTCAGCAAACTTAATGATGGCATTGGAGCTATGTGTTGCCACACAGTCATGTGTGTAAAGGGAATACAGGAGTGGGCTGAGAACACAGCCCTGCGGGGCTCCAGTGTTGAGGGTCAGTGATGAGGAGATGTTGCTGCCCATTCTAACCACCTGACGTCT
This sequence comes from Moxostoma hubbsi, assembly GCA_032164185.1. NCBI lineage: Eukaryota > Metazoa > Chordata > Actinopteri > Cypriniformes > Catostomidae > Moxostoma > Moxostoma hubbsi. Next base: position 337,803 of record JAVLUX010000062.1, read on the forward strand.
GCCTGACAGGAAATCCAGGATCCAGCTGCACAGCGAGCTGTTTAAGCCCAGAGCCCGGAGTTTCACATCAAGCTTGGAGGGCATTATGGTGTTGAATGCTGAACTGTAGTCTACAAACAGCATTCTCACATATGTGTTCCTTTTTTCCAGGTGGGAGAGAGCAGTGTGTATTGTAGATGCAATAGCATCATCAGTGTAGCGGTTGTTACGGTAGGCAAACTGCAATGGGTCCAAAGAGGTGGGCAGAACAGAGCAGATGTGATCTCTGATTAACCTCTCAAAGCATTTGCTGATGATGGGGGTCAGAGCAACAGGACGCCAGTCATTTAAACAAGTGATTTTGGCTTGCTTCGGTACAGGCACAATGGTTGATGTTTTGAAGCATGTGGGGACTACAGACAGGGAGAGGGACAGGTTGAAAATGTCCGTAAAAACACCAGCCAGTTGGTTCGCGCATGCTCTGATGACGCGGCCCAGAATGCCGTCTGGACCCGCGGTTTTGCGTATGTTCACCCGTCGAAAGGATCGGGTTACATCCGCAACAGAGACGGAGAGTGAACCATCATCTGTAGTATCGGCCGCGAGTGCTCTCTCCGCGAGGGCGGTGTTGTTGTTATCCTCGAAACGAGCATAAAATGTATTAAGCTCGTCCGGGAGAGAGGCAACGGTGTTCATGGCGGAGTTTTTATTCTGTTTATAGTCCGTGATGATGTTAATTCCCTTCCACATACTTCTGGAGTCAGTGGTGTTGAACTGACCTTCAATTTTGTGCCTGTACTGGCGTTTGGCTGTGCTGATGGAGTTACGGAGGGCATAACTGGCTTGTTTACGCTCCTCCGCGTTCCCAGAATTAAAAGCGGTGGTCCGCGCAGTAAGTGCCGAGCGAACATCGCCGTTAACCCAGGGTTTCTGGTTGGGGTAGATACGTATGTTTTTCGTAGGAACAACGTCCTCTACGCACTTCCTGATGAAACACGTTACGCTATCAGCGTAAACCTCGATGTCGTCATCGGAGGCAGACCGGAACATCTCCCAGTCCGCGTGATCAAAACAGTCCTGTAGCGCAGAGTCTGATTGGTCCGACCAGCACTGGATCATTCTGAGGGCGGGTGATTCCCGTTTCAGTTTCTGCCTGTAAGCGGGCAGAAGCAGAACGGAAGAGTGGTCGGATTTGCCAAATGGTGGGCGGGGGAGGGATTTGTAGCCATCCCGGAAAGGAGAATAGCAATGATCCAAAACCCTGATCTGGAATATTACGCAGATATCCGTGATTATTCTGCAGTGATCTGGAATATTACGCAGTCGTCTGTGATTATTCTGCAGTGATCTGGAATATTACGCGGTCGTCTGTGATTATTCTGCAGTGATCTGGAATATTACGCGGTCGTCTGTGATTATTCTGCAGTGATCTGGAATATTACGCAGATATCCGTGATTATTCTGCAGTGATCTGGAATAATACGCAGTCGTCTGTGATTATTCTGCAGTGATCTGGAATATTACGCAGATATCCGTGATTATTCTGCAGTGATCTGGAATATTACGCAGTCGTCTGTGATTATTCTGCGGTGTTCTGGAATATTACGCAGATGTCTGTGATTATTCTGCTGTGATATGAAATATTACGCAGTCGTCTGTGATTATTCTGCAGTAATCTGGAATATTACGCAGATAACCGTGATTATTCTGTGGTGTTCTGGAATATTACGCAGTCGTCTGTGATTATTCTGCAGTGATTTGGAATATTACGCAGTCGTCTGTGATTATTCTGCAGTGTTCTGGAATATTACGCAGATATCCGTGATTATTCTGCAGTGATCTGGAATATTACGCAGTCGTCTGTGATTATTCTGCAGTGTTCTGGAATATTACGCAGATATCCGTGATTATTCTGCAGTGATCTGGAATATTACGCAGTCGTCTGTGATTATTCTGCAGTGTTCTGGAATATTACGCAGATATCCGTGATTATTCTGCAGTGATCTGGAATATTACGCAGTCGTCTGTGATTATTCTGCAGTGTTCTGGAATATTACGCAGATATCCGTGATTATTCTGCGGTGTTCTGGAATATTACGCAGATGTCTGTGATTATTCTGCTGTGATATGAAATATTACGCAGTCGTCTGTGATTATTCTGCAGTGATCTGGAATATTACGCAGTCGTCTGTGATTATTCTGCAGTGATCTGGAATATTACGCAGTCGCCTGTGATTATTGTGCAGTGATCTGGAATATTACGCAGTCGTCTGTATTTATTCTGCAGTGATTTGGAATATTACGCAGATATCCATGATTATTCTGAAGTGATCTGGAATATTACGCGGTCGTCTGTGATTATTCTGCAGTGATTTGGAATATTACACAGATATCTGTGATTATTCTTAAGTGATCTGGAATATTACGCAGATATCCGTGATTATTCTGCAGTTATCTGGAATATTACGCAGTCGTCTGTTTTTATTCTGCAGTGATCTGGAATATTATGCAGTCGTCTGTGATTATTCTGCAGTGATCTGGAATATTACGCAGTCGTCTGTATTTATTCTGCAGTGAATTGGAATATTACGCAGATATCCGTGATTATTCTGCAGTGATCTGGAATATTACGCAGTTGTCTGTGATTATAATGCAGTGATCTGGAATATTACGCAGTCGTCTGTGATTATTGTGCAGTGATCTGGAATATTACACAGTCGTCTGTGATTATTCTGCAGTGTTCTGGAATATTACGCAGTCGTCTGTGATTATTCTGCAGTGTTCTGGAATATTACACAGTCGTCTGTGATTATTCTGCAGTGATCTGGAATATTACGCTGTCGTCTGTGATTATTCTGCAGTGTTCTGGAATATTACACAGTCGTCTGTGATTATTCTGCAGTGATCTGGAATATTACGCTGTCGTCTGTGATTATTCTGCAGTGTTCTGGAATATTACACAGTCGTCTGTGATTATTCTGCAGTGTTCTGGAATATTACACAGTCGTCTGTGATTATTCTGCAGTGTTCTGGAATATTACACAGTCGTCTGTGATTATTCTGCAGTGATCTGGAATATTACGCTGTCGTCTGTGATTATTCTGCAGTGTTCTGGAATATTACACGGTCGTCTGTGATTATTCTGCAGTGTTCTGGAATATTACGCAGTCGTCTGTGATTATTCTGCAGTGATCTGGAATATTACACGGTCGTCTGTGATTATTCTGCAGTGTTCTGGAATATTACACGGTCGTCTGTGATTATTCTGCAGTGTTCTGGAATATTACGCGGTCGTCTGTGATTATTGTGCAGTGATCTGGAATATTACGCGGTCGTCTGTGATTATTCTGCAGTGTTCTGGAATATTACGCGGTCGTCTGTGATTATTGTGCAGTGATCTGGAATATTACGCTGTCGTCTGTGATTATTCTGCAGTGATCTGGAATATTACGCGGTCGTCTGTGATTATTGTGCAGTGATCTGGAATATTACGCAGTCGTCTGTGATTATTCTGCAGTGATCTGGAATATCACGCGGTCGTCTGTGATTATTCTGCAGTGATCTGGAATATTACGCGGTCGTCTGTGATTATTGTGCAGTGATCTGGAATATTACGCAGTCGTCTGTGATTATTCTGCAGTGATCTGGAATATTACGCGGTCGTCTGTGATTATTCTGCAGTGATCTGGAATATTACGCAGTCGTCTGTGATTATTCTGCAGTGATCTGGAATATTACGCGGTCGTCTGTGATTATTGTGCAGTGATCTGGAATATTACGCAGTCGTCTGTGATTATTCTGCAGTGATCTGGAATATTACGCAGTCGTCTGTGATTATTCTGCAGTGATCTGGAATATTACGCGGTCGTCTGTGATTATTGTGCAGTGATCTGGAATATTACGCAGTCGTCTGTGATTATTCTGCAGTGATCTGGAATATCACGCGGTCGTCTGTGATTATTCTGCAGTGATCTGGAATATTACGCGGTCGTCTGTGATTATTGTGCAGTGATCTGGAATATTACGCAGTCGTCTGTGATTATTCTGCAGTGATCTGGAATATTACGCGGTCGTCTGTGATTATTCTGCAGTGATCTGGAATATTACGCAGTCGTCTGTGATTATTCTGCAGTGATCTGGAATATTACGCGGTCGTCTGTGATTATTCTGCAGTGTTCTGGAATATTACACAGTCGTCTGTGATTATTCTGCAGTGTTCTGGAATATTACACAGTCGTCTGTGATTATTCTGCAGTGATCTGGAATATTACGCTGTCGTCTGTGATTATTCTGCAGTGATCTGGAATATTACGCGGTCGTCTGTGATTATTGTGCAGTGATCTGGAATATTACGCAGTCGTCTGTGATTATTCTGCAGTGATCTGGAATATCACGCGGTCGTCTGTGATTATTCTGCAGTGATCTGGAATATTACGCGGTCGTCTGTGATTATTGTGCAGTGATCTGGAATATTACGCAGTCGTCTGTGATTATTCTGCAGTGATCTGGAATATTACGCGGTCGTCTGTGATTATTCTGCAGTGATCTGGAATATTACGCAGTCGTCTGTGATTATTCTGCAGTGATCTGGAATATTACGCGGTCGTCTGTGATTATTGTGCAGTGATCTGGAATATTACGCAGTCGTCTGTGATTATTCTGCAGTGATCTGGAATATTACGCGGTCGTCTGTGATTATTGTGCAGTGATCTGGAATATTACGCAGTCGTCTGTGATTATTCTGCAGTGATCTGGAATATTACGCGGTCGTCTGTGATTATTCTGCAGTGATCTGGAATATTACGCAGTCGTCTGTGATTATTCTGCAGTGATCTGGAATATTACGCGGTCGTCTGTGATTATTCTGCAGTCATCTGGAATATTACGCAGTCATCTGTGATTATTCTGCAGTGATCTGGAATATTACGCAGTCGTCTGTGATTATTCTGCAGTGATCTGGAATATTACGCAGTAATCTGTAATTATTCTTTGTTCTATTTTTGTAGTAACTGATGCATAGTTCACTTTCCTATCAATTGACAATCATCAGTAACTTCAATGGACATGTTTAGAATAAAATATATAATAATGCAAAGCTTTTTAGTCATGTCCAGCAAGGTGTCTTTAGAAGATAACACCAGATGCTCAATATACTGCTGCTGTCTTCACTGTTACTCATCTATTGGCACTGTAGATCAATGATCCTCGCTCAACTGGTCTGGACCCGTGGATCTGTTCTGGATCATGCCTGGAGCACACAGCATCATCTGCAGATCTTGACAGGAGGAACGTAATGAAAAACAGACACAGCTGCAGGGTGAGTGATGTCAGAGCCTCAGGCATCAGACGTCTGTAGATCAGACAGTGAGAGACGGCTGAGGATCAGACCCCTGAGCGTTTGTTTGGGTCTCTTGTGTATCATAGCTGATTTGTTTAGATAAAAGGGCAATTCCCCACTATAATAGTGTTATAGACAGAGCTGTGCTCATCTAACAGAGAGAACGATGATGAGATCTCAAGACCATCATCCAGTTGTTTCAGTTGGACTAATGTGGAGCCAGAGTTCTTCAGTATTCTGTGTAAAGCTGCTCTGGAACAATAGCTATTGTGAAAAGTGTCATGAATAAAATCAGTAAAAAAGCAGTTATAAAATCATTCATTCAGTGTTGGAATCTCAGTTGGCTCGACTTCAATCGGTTTTTCATGGTAATCCTTTCTTGTACTTTTCAGTTTTCTGTGTGTCAGCATTTTGTCACAGACTAGTAATGAGACTTTTAATGAAGTGTTCCAGGAGTGTGTCAAATGTTCCATTCAGGGTTCTCTGTGAATGTCAGGACGTGTAAATGTAGAAAAGACTGGCCACGTCGGCGTGCTGCATCAGAGACGTGAAATACTGAGAATCATAAAGAGATTTTGAGTGACTCTCAAGAACATGTGGAGGTCACATTTCATACAAACATCAAAAGACATGAATGAAAAATATCTGTTAATAGGACCTGATTTTTGGCATTGTAACATAATTAAAAAGACAATTAAGGCAGTCAAGATTATGAAATTTGGCTGATGATTTTACGGCTTAATTTTAAGGCATACTGTCATATTTCTAAGATGTTTGTGTGCTTAATACTCGTACCTTAAGAAGTCTGTATTTGGGCATAAAATCTCCCAGAATAATAATAACTGTGTCTGGATGTTGTTGTTCTGTGTCTGTGATGTGATCAGTCAGCTGTTGCAGCGCTGCACTTACACGTGTGTGGTGGGATGTAAACACTCACCAGAATAAACGAGGAAAACTCCCACCAAATTTCTGTGAAGCACAAGGCAGCAGAGTTTGAAAAGTCCTAGTTTGTACAGGTGATGAGATGTATTTCGTCCATTTTGTTAAGAAGAGAGCAGAGATTCGCTAGATGTAAACTCCGCTGCACTGTTCGAAAGCCGCGTTGACGGAGTTTGGCCAGCACACCGGTTCGCTCTCCTCGTTTGTGTCTCATAGTGCGCTTCAACAACACAGCTGCACCACCGACTAAAATGTCCAGCAAAACCTGAATAGTCAAAAATTGGGAAAAGATTGTCAGGAAATGTTCAGCAGTTTGTCTCTGTTAAAACTGATTGGAAAAAAATTACATTTACATTTATTAATTTGGCAGATGCTTTTATCCAAAGCGACTTACAAAAGAGGAAAATATGTTCGAATCATCGTAAGAAAGTGTCTGTGGCAGCGGGGGCGTGGTCAAGCGCCCGTCCGAAGGGAGAAAGCGGTAAGGGCGCTTGCACCTGAGCTAAATTATGTCTAACACCTGTCTCTAATTGCAATGAGTATGGGGAGAGCGGCATAAAAGGGCCACAACATCGCCAGTGAGGAAGCTTGAGAGACACGCCAGTCTAGTGTTGGCAACCCAGCAAGCTGTCCACATCCACATTTTGTATCTTGTTCTTTGTTCTGTTAAAAATACCTTGCTAGCACATTAAAGGCCCTTACCTGAGTGTAGAGAGAGCTGTCACCGTGTCCTTCTTTTCCCTTCTTCATTGAACCCTTGTTACAGTGTCATACTACAAAGTTTAACTAGTATAAGAATAGCATTCAAAACAGATTAAAGTGCAACAAGAATTTTCGTTAATTGCTCATGGGAAAGATGTGTTTTAAGTCATTTTTTGAAGACTGAGTGTGAGTGTGAGTCAGATTCACGGATGGAGTTAGGAAGATGATGAAACTAAAAGTCCGGGAAAGTGTTTTGGTGCCTCTTTGTTTTGGTACAACAAGGCGACGTTCCTTAGCCGACCGCAGGCTTCTAGCGAGAGAGTAGATCTGCAGAAATGATTTTAGGTATGTTGGAGCAGATCCAGTGATTGTTCTGTATGCAGCATCAGAGCCTTGAATTTAATACGTGCATGAACCGGCAGCCAGTGGAGAGAGACAAAGAGTGGTGTAGCATGTGCTCTCTTTGGTTCATTAAAGACCAGACGTGCTGCTGCATTCTGGATCATTTGCAGAAGTCTAATTGCACATGCAGGAAGTTCTGCAATGAGAGCATTACAGTAGTCCAGTCTAGAGATGACAAGTGACTGAACAAGCAGTTGTGTGGCATGTTCAGAGAGGAAAGGTCTTCCTTCCTGTAAATCTACATGATCTTGCAGTCTTTGAGATGTGGTCCGTGAAATTTAGCTTGTTATCGATGGTTACCCCTAAATTTCTGAATTAGTAAACACATGTCAAAAAAATAAAACAACATAAGAATTGGAGAGCTCCGTACTGAGGCTGCCATCCGTATATTCACTTTACAGGTGTTAACACTAACCCCCTTTTATTATTTATAATATTTGTTTCACATTAAACTAATGCTAATTTGGAGAGTTCATGTGTTTATTTATCAACAAATACAAAAATTCTGCAAAATATAATTTTTCTTTCTGCTGATTTTGTGGTGAAATTTGAGCTGCCGTTGTTCATTACAGGTTTAATGAGATTCACTCTTTGGTTGCAAACACATGCTCAAGGTCACACACACAGACTCCGTTGTAAAGGACACACACACACACACACACAGTGAGAGAGATGAAAATCTGGTTATTTTCAGGTTAATAAACTGCTACTGAACATCAGAGTCAATAAAACTAAACACTCCGAGACTTATCTCTAACACACACACACACACACATACACACAGGAATGCACATGTGAGATGTGAGTGACGCTGGACTTCAGATCTGTCAGTATAGAGTTGAAACTCATTAGTGATTTTTGACTGCAGTATAAACCTGCGCAGCACCGTCTGTACTGCGTCTGCGTCCAGAGCTAATGAGACACCCCCATCTGACATGTGCTGACGTGTGTCACATGCAGAGAAATCTACTACCATTGAGCAGCTCAAATAGACACACGAGTGAACATGCCACTTCAGTGTGTGTCTGTGTGAATATCACAACATTATATATGGGACTGTATGTTTGTGTTCCTCAGGCTGATAAATGTCATGCTGCTCTCCGTCTCCAACACTCCTACAAACTAGTGAACTTCCTTGCGGTCCCCTGTTTACATAGGCAGCCTCCTAACTGAAAAGGAGTCTCAGAAGTGACCCTACATGTGCAGCTTTTGTGCACCTCTCCTTTCCCTGTGCTGCGAGACATCAGGAGTAAAATTGTCCAAATTTTGGGGAGGAAACGTAGTGCATGATGGGTATTGTAGTCCTATAGAGCGTGAGGCCAGAGACTATTTAGCAGAGAGAGACCAGTCACTAGTATTTAAATGAATGGGAGAAACTGGAACGCCCAATCAAGAAGCTCTAGCACCCAACAGCCAATGGATGTAGTACAGAAGTCCCGCCTACCAGGTAAAAGAGCCAATCACCTTTTAGATACAGACATCACCTGCCAATCAACTCGTTAATGTGCATGCACATTTAGCATTTTTGGCGTAATATGAGGTCAACATACGGCTGAATGAAGCGTGATTGATTCATGTGTTAATACACGTGCATTAAAACATCAGTAAATGCGTTTAGACAGAGACATTATAAGACTAGTCTTCCACTGGCCATGACATCATACACGGGCTGAAATACTCGCTCAATTCACAGACGTATACAGCCGAACTGCTCCGTGCTCCCATAACTGGGAGAATGAGATGAGACAAGCTGACTCTGGATCAGCGGCTCTGAGCAATGTTCTACACCGATTGTGTACGCAGAGAAAATGTCTTCATTTATAAAATATTGTACTTTTTTTTTTTTATAATAAACAAGTAGTTTGATTCATGAAACAAACTATTTTTAGGACATTTTGGAAGCATTAAAAACTATTCCATTCAAGTCGTATCAGCATGCGTGTTTACAGTTGTGCCGTCTGGCACCGTGGATCAACTAACCAACATTTTTCACCATTTTCCACTTTGTAAAAGCATTGATCATTGAACATTAATCTGTCATTTTGACAGTTAAAATACAAGAAAGAAAACCATTATAGCAAATACATTTTCATTTGAACCATCTTTACTGTTCGTCTGCACACTTGCAGTGAGGGTAAAAAGTATTTGACCCCCTGATGATATTGATATTTGCCCACTGACAAACAAATGCTCAGTCTATAATTTTAATGGTAGGTTCATTTGAACAGTGAGAGACAGAAAAACAACAAAAAATCCAGAAAAACGCATGTAAAAAATGTTAGAAATTGAAATGAGGGAAATAAGTATTCGACCCCATCTCAATCAGAGATTTCTGGCTCCCAGGTGTCTTTTATACAGGTAACGCGCTGAAATTAGGAGCACACTCTTAAAGGGAGCGCTCCTAATCTCAGTTTGTTACCTGTATAAAAGACACCTGTTCACAGAAGCAATCAATCAATCAGATTCCAAACTCTCCACCATGACCAAGACCAAAGAACTGTCCAAGATTGTAGATCTACACAAGGCTGGAATGGGCTACAAGACCATCGCCAAGCAGCTTGGTGAGAAGGTGACAACAGTTGGTGCGATTATTCGCAAATGGAAGAAAAACAAAAGAACTGTCAATCTCCCTCGGTCTGGGGCTCCACGCAAGATCTCACCACGTGGAGTTGCAATGATCATGAGAACGGTGAGGAATCAGCCCAGAACTACATGGGAGGATCTTGTCAATGACCTCAAGGCAGCTGGGACCATTGTCACCAAGAAAACAATTGGTAACACACTACGCTGTGAAGGACTGAAATCCTGCAGCACCCGCAAGGTCCCCCTGCTCAAGAAAGCACATGTGCAGGCCCGTCTGAAGTTTGCCAATGAACATCTGAATGATTCAGAGGAGAACTGGGTGAAAGTGTTGTGGTGAGATGAGATCAAAATCGACCTCTTTGGCATCAACTCAACTCGCCGTGTTTGGAGGAGGAGGAATGCTGCCTATGACCCCAAGTACACCATCCCCACCGTCAAACATGGAGGTGGAAACATTACGCTTTGGGGGTGTTTTTCTGCTAAGGGGACAGGACAACTTCACCGCATCAACGGGACGATGGACGGAGCCATGTACCGTCAAATCTTGGGTGAGAACCTCCTTCCCTCAGCCAGGGCATTGAAGATGGGTGGTGGATGGGTATTCCAGCATGACACTGACCCAAAACACACAGCCAAGGCAACACAGGAGTGGCTCAAGGAGAAGCACATTAAGGTCCTGGAGTGGCCTAGCCAGTCTCCAGACCTTAATCCCATAGAAAATCTGTGGAGGGAGCTGAAGGTTCGAGTTGCCAAACGTCAGCCTCGAAACCTTAATGACTTGGAGAAGATCTGCAAAGAGGAGTGGGACAAAATCCCTCCTGAGATGTGTGCAAACCTGGTGGCCAACTACAAGAAACGACTGACCTCTGTGATTGCCAACAAGGGTTTTTCCACCAAGTACTAAATCATGTTTTGCAGATGGGTCGAATACTTATTTCCCTGGTTAAAATGCAATTCAATTCATAAAATGTATGACCCATGCGTTTTTCTGAATTTTTTTGTTGTTTTTCTGTCTCTCACTGTTCAAATTAACCTACCATTAAAATTATAGACTGATCACTTGTTTGTCTGTGGGCAAATGTACAATATCAGCAGGGGATCAAATACTTTTTTCCCTCACTTTATGTGTCACTAAGACTAACCTTTGTCAAATCCATTGACTAGTTTCCGGTCAAAAGCATTATTTGTATCAGTCTAGTACCTCGTAAACACAACTTTGTTTTTAGGTGGACTACTGGAGGCTGTGTAGCAGCAACCAATCAGATCACAGTGCTGATTTTAATGTTTGTGTGTCTGATGGTCTCTGACAGGATCTGACCGCTCATCAATGCTAATGTCACAGGTGTCTCCATGGCAACAGTGCTCTGCCATCCTGATCGTCCAAACTATAATAAAACACTAACATTTTTCTTCAAGCATTTTCCTCACCGCCCAGACAGAGATAAAGGGACACCTCAGTTCTGTCATGACTTATTTTCACTTTTGTGTAAACTGTTACTTATATTCCTGTGCTCATACTCTGTAATGGAAATGTGTGTGTGATGTATGAGTGATTGACAGTTTATCTGTGTCTTCTGCGTGTGTGTGAGATAATCTGTTGGTGTGTTTGTGATCTACATACGTGTCCGTCAGCTGTCAGCAGATCTTCACAGCTCCACACAGTTAATCTGATGAGCTCCAGATCAGCTGACGTTCCTGCTGTTAATGCAAAAACATCCACCATTCCTCACAGCCGGGATATAAACATTCCCATGGGATTTTACTGAATACATACTGAGTGAATGCATTATACAGTGACTGATGCTATTCTGGACATCTGAAAAGCACCATACTGAGGCCGTTCAGATCACTGAGATCCCACAATCCTACACATGTATATCAGCAGTTGATGGATGGTAGTGTTGAGGGGTAACTAACTATAGTAGAGACACTACTCACTTGACATGTATCAGTGGTTCAGCTGTTTTCACAATAGTGTCTCTTTATAATGCAATACTTCATTTGTCTTTTTAATCTTCATTTGCTTCTGTCTCTTCATGTAATCTCAGACTGACTCGATGTTCAGTGGGGGCACTGTGGGGGTAACACCATCTGTTGCAGGGCTCCCTGTTCTTCTGTCTATTTGTAAAAGTAATGTCTTGGAATCTAAAATGTATATTTCCTATTGACACACTAAAACTGAAGATATAAATAACCTACTGCCAAACGCCTCCTCCCCATCACCACCAGTAGGCTCCTCGCCACGCCGTCTGCCCCGGCAGCATTTGTTGGTTCAGAAATATTCTCACAAGACAGTCAGATGGGGGCTTACGTTTGATATCTATGTTTGAGTGCAGGTGAAAAAGAAACAAATAATTGAAACAGAACACAATAAAGAGTTTGCTGAGGGACAGTTTTGCTTCATACACCTAAAGCATTTGCATTCATTCTGAAACCACTGTGAAACTAGTTCAGCAGCATACTAATCATTTGTTTTTTGCATTTATATTGACAAATTGTTAGTTGTGAAGGTTAACATAAGCTTAAATGTTGAGATGTTTCAGATTCTTGAAGAGATTCATTTGGACTTGACTTGGACTCGGCCTGTTACAGACTCGGTCTTGAGCCTGACTCTGTCCCTTTTGGATTCGGACTCGACTCGGACTTGATTATTTAAAGACTCAGACTTGACTATATAAAGACTCGGACTCGACTCAGACTCGACTATTTAAAGACTCAGACTTGACTATTTAAAGACTCAGACTCGATTATTTAAAGACTCGGACTCGACTATTTAAGACTCAGACTCGACTATTTAAAAACTCGGACTCGACTCTGACTCGATTATTTAAAGACTCGCACTCGACTATTTAAAGACTCGTACTCGACTCGGACCCGATTATTTAAAGACTCGGACTCGACTATTTAAAGACTCAGACTCGATTATTTAAAGACTCGGACTCGACTCAGACCCGATTATTTAAAGACTCGGACTCGACTCAGACCCGATTATTTAAAGACTCGGACTCGACTATTTAAAGACTCAGACTCGGCTATTTAAAGACTCGGACTCGACTCGGACTCGACTATTTAAAGACTCTGACTCGACACGATTATTTAAAGACTCAGACTTGACTCGCATTCAACTATTTAAAGAATCGGACGCGATTATTTAAATACTCAGATTCAACTCGGACTCGACTATTTAAAGACTTGGACTCGACTATTTAAAGACTCGGACTCGACTCAGACTCGATTATTTAAAGACTCGGACTCGACTATTTAAAGACTTGGACTCGACTCGATTATTTAAAGACTCGGAATCGATTATTTAAAGACTCGGACTAGACTATTTAAAAACTCGGACTCAACTCGGACTCGACTATTTAAAGACTCGGACTCGATTATTTAAAGACTCGGACTAGACTATTTAAAAACTCGGACTCAACTCGGACTCGACTCGGACTCCACTATTTGAAGACTCGGACTCCACTATTTAAAGACTCGGACTCGACTATTTAAAGAGTTGGACTTGATTATTTAAAGACTCGGACTCGACTTGGATTAGAATATTTAAAGACTCGGACTCGACTATTTAAAGACTCGGACTCGACTCGGACTCGACTATTTAAAGACTCGGACTCAACTCGGACTCGACTATTTAAAGACTCGGACTCAACTATTTAAAGATTCGGACTCGACTTGGACTCAATTATTTAAAGACTTGACTATTTAAAGACTCAACTCAGACTTGACGAAGGTGAACTCAAACCCAACACTAGGTAAATTCATTTGGGAATGATTCATTTTAGGAAGTTGGTTCTTTCGGATGTTTTTTTTAAATGTCTAAAGAGTTGATTGATTTTGGAATGATGAATGTCAGTCGTACCTTTTTTCATAAACACTGAAAATATTGCTTGATTTTTAGTTCGACAGCAAAATGACTGCAATAATGTTGTGAATATTCGATATATCATCAAGCCTTACTTGAAAGATTAGTTTTTACCTCTGGGTTTTTCTGTTTCAGAGTTAAATGGTCAGTCGTCCCTGAATCCACATGGACCTGTGAAGTCATTTGAGACACGTTTCTAAATGTCTCCAAGAATGCCAACTGAAACAACCTCAGAGTCACCACAAGCCCAAAACAGCTCTGAGCTCCAGAGAGACTCATTTACAACCTCATTACTGGAGACAGAGAGACACTGCAGATATAATGCTGTAAAGAATGAGTGTGAAAAGGTGCAGGTAGATTTATACAGCGAGTGAAGATGGTTTGTAGATTGTCACTGAACTCTAATGAGAAATTTCCACTGGGAAATAAATAATCTCCATCTCAACACCTCCATTCACTGCGGTAAACCACTTACTGCTAAACGTCCTTGAGAAAGTGAGTGTTTGTGACTCTTCCTCCTAATGCAGTGTGTGATCAGCGTTCTGATGAGATCTGTGTGTGTGTGTTTGTGAGTGTGAGTGTGTGTGTATATATATATATATATATATATATATATGAGTGTGTGTGTTTGTGTGTGTGTGTGTATATATGAGTGTGTGTGTGTGTATGTATGTGTGTGTGAGTGTATGTGTGTCTGTCTGTCTGTGTGTGTGTGTGAGAGTGTGTGTGTGTCTGCAAGTGTGTGTGAGTGTCTGTCTGTGTGAATTTACAGAATATTTGTTTTCCTGAGCACAGAAAACAGTCTGACTGTCAATCAAAATTAAACATGAATGAAGAACCAAAACCCCCCAACAATCACTCTGCAGGAATATATAAATAATGAGACTGTATAATGATTACGTGTGTGTGTGTGTGCGTGCATGTGTGTGCGTGTGTGTCTGTGTAATTGTGTGTGTGTGTGTCTGTGTGTGATTGTGTGTGTGTCTGTGTGCGTGTGTGTCTGTGTGTGATTGTGTGTGTGTCTGTGTGTGATTGTGTGTGTGATTGTGCATGTGTTATTGTGTGTGTGTGTGTGTGTTATTGTGTGTGTGTGTGTGTGATTGTGTGTGTGTGTGTGTGTGTGTGATTGTGTGTGTGTGTGTGTGTGTGTGTGTGTGGTTTAGAGCTGAATGATTTCCTCCAGTGAATCAATACTGAGCAAAACACAAACACCCATAAAATACTGATGCAGAACGACAAAAACACAGATTTCATTGTCATGAACTACATCAACAGATTATGACCATCTAATGCTACAGAAGATTTCTATTCAACAACAACACAAGATGAAATGATTGCAAAACAAATAGTTTATATTGAACAGATGGTGAGAGAGACATTAGGGCATGTCACGATAATTTCAGCAGTCGGTACAAATATCAATGAAATTTCACAGTTCTTTACACCAGATTTGAAACCACAGCAATAATATGCTAATAAGATAATGAGCTATTGAACACACTCCTTTAGCCAATTTAAAGTTACAGTTACAGTTCACTCTCACACAGAAAATAATAAATTAACAGAAACGCATGTTTCCTTCAAGTGTTTCTCAATTAAATTTGCATTTATTAAGTGTTTTTAAGCAGGGCGCTTCTGACATCGGTTTTATTTGTTCCCAAATACTTTTTTTTATTCAAGTTTAATTTAATTTAACCTCCAAATGGTTTCTAATCAAATTCTTAAAACTGGTTAAAAACAACAGTAGTAAAACAGCGCCCTCAGCTGGCAACTGTGATGAACAACACGGCACAAACATTTGCAGCAATTACGCCACTATGAGAACACGCACGATGATTGACAGATCGGAAGCGTCAGAAACCCGCGGACACGTTTTGTTTGTTGTCACACCGGTGAAATATCTCACAACACTTGTTAAATAATATCTCTCAGCGAGTAGGAACATTTTTACATGATCAAATCTCTTACAGCAGCTTTAAGGCGCTGCTCGGTACTGCAGACACACTGGTATCGTGACATCTTTGTCATTTCAGTACTGGTACATTTGACAACACTGTTAGCAGGAAACACACGAGCGGAGAGACGACTCTCACCTGCCTCACTAATGAGGAAAGAGGCCATTAGCGCCCCCACCAGACCACCAATGGCAAAGATGGACACAGTGATGGACCACAACAGGGGACTGTATCAGCTAACGACTGATCCACGTCTCATTGTAGAAGCTCTCGATGTACTGCACACAGACACAATGAATATGACATGAGCTCTGCACAACGACAGCAGAAGATGACCTTTAACATCTCTCTGTCAGCACTCAATACAGTCACATTCACTGAGCCGAATCACCTCTGACCTCCAGCAGCTTGAAAACTAATGACACAGAAACTGGAGAGAGAACACTGTGTACTACTCTGTCCTGATCTAATTGGCTGTAGAGCAATCATGAGCTCTGACTGGCTGGAGAGTGATCAGGGGTTCTGATTGGATGAGAACAGATCCTGAGTGCTGGTTGGCTGTAGAATCATACTGCGTTCTGATTGGCTTAAGAGTAGACGTGGGCTATTTTTGCTGGAAATTCAACTTAAGTAATCTCTATAAGTAATAAGTTGAAACGTCAATTGATTAAATTCGTAATTGTTTTAATTACATGATATGCTGATTAATTACTCAAACTATATCATATTTGCCACCAAATGAAAATAATTAAATAATGAAAAAAGCATTATATTTAATAATAATTATAATTTAAATAAATGTACATATAAAAAATATTTTAATAAAAGACACACACACATGCACACACGCGCACTCTCACACACACTCACACATGCACACGCGCACATGCACACTCTCACACATGCACACGCACACACACACTCTCACGCTCACTCTCACACACACGCACACTCTCACACGCACACTCTCACACGCTCACTCTCACACATGCACACGCACACACACACACACACTCTCACACATGCACACGCACACGCATATGCACACGCACACACACTCTTACACACTCTCACAAGCACACTCTTACGCACATGCACATGCACACGCACACACACACACACACACACACACACTCAAACGCACGCACACGCGCACACTCTCACACGCACACTCTCACGCTCTCACACGCACACTCTAACACGCACACTCTCACACTCTCACACGCTCACTCTCACACACACGCACACTCTCACATATGCACATGCACACGCACTCACACTCGCACACTCTCACACGCACACTCTCACACTCTCACACGCACACTCTCACACACGCACACTCTCACACGCACACTCTCACACTCTCACACGCACACTCTCACACACACACACACACTCTCACATGCACACTCTCACACACGCACACTCTCACATGCAACCTCGCACACTCTCACACTCTCACACTCGCACACTCTCACACTCTCACACGCACACTCTCACACACACTCTCACTCTCACACTCGCACACTCTCAAAATGCACACTCTCACACTCTCACACGCACACTCTCACACGCACATGCTCACACACTCACACTCTCACACACTCACACGCACACTCTCACACACGCACTCTCTCACACGCGCACTCTCACACTCACACTCACACTCACACTCTCAAACGCACACGCTCACACTCACACGCACACTCTCACACGCGCACACTCACACTCTCACACACACACTCTCACACTCTCACACGCACACTCACACTCTCTCACTCTCACATGCACACTCACACTCTCACACGCACACTCTCACACTCTCACACGCACACTTTCACACTCTCACACGCACACTCTCACACGCACACTCTCACACTCACACTCTCACTCTCACACGTACACTCTCACACTCACACTCTCAAACACTCTCACTCTCTCACACTCACACGTACACTCTCACACTCACACTCTCAAACACTCTCACACTCTCTCACTCTCACACACACACTCTCACACTCACACTCTCTCACTCTCACACGCACACTCACACTCTCACTCTCACACCTACACTCTCACACTCACACTCTCAAACACTCTCACTCTCTCACTCTCACACGTACACTCACACTCACACTCTCAAACACTCTCACACTCTCTCACTCTCACACACACACTCTCACACTCACACTCTCTCACTCTCACACGCACACTCTCTCACTCTCACACGCACACTCTCACACGCACACTCTCACACGCACACTCACTCACTCTCACACGCACACTCTCACTCTCACACACACACTCTCACACTCTCTCACTCTCGCACGCACACTCTCACACGCACACTCTCACACACACACTCTCTCTCACTCTCACACGCACACTCTTACACGCACACTCTCACACGCACACTCTCACACGCACACTCTCTCACTCTCACACTCTCTCACACTCTCACACGCGCACACTCACACTCTCACAAGCACACTCTCACACGCACACTCTCACACGCACACTCTCACGCTCTCACACGCACACTCTCACACACACGCAGATACAGACAGACAGTCAGACAGTCAGCCAGACAGACAGTCTGGCGATAGAGAAGGGCAGATATAGACAGACAGACAGCACTGACTATAGAGAAGGGCAGATACAGACAGAGCTGATGCCCAGAGAGGGCAGGTTATGCCCGTACTGTAGACGAGGACAAATAGAAACGGAGCTGCACTTCTTAACCACCTGCCCTAATTATAATGAAATTCCAAAACACTTCTTTCCCATATTTGAAATTATTTGTCCCAACTTCAAAAAGTTGAAGAATGATGCACAAGCTCAATATTTACTTGCACAAAGAGAAAAACATTTTACTAGCAGCAAAATACATCAAATCCTGCCACAAAAAGAGGGAAGAGTCGACCAAACAGTAATGTGCCCATTTATACACACACACACACACACGCACACACTCACGCACGCACGCACGCGCGCACACACGCACACCACTGAAAGTATATACACTGTTAATTTTATTCATTTATTTTTTCCATGTTTTTCCACACTTGTTCCGTACAGAATTTGTTCTACTTTATTTTTCATGCTCATATAAATGCTTTGGCAATACATGTGCAATGTACAAATTGTCATGCTAATAAAGCTCATTTGAATTGAATTGAATAGCGAGAGAGAGACAGACAGAGACAGAGAGAGAGAGAGAGAGAGAGAGAGAGAGAGACATTGCCCCCTTCTGGTAAAGATCAGACAGCATCAGTGCTGTGGGAAGATGATTTGAGTTGGGGGTGCTGCAGTGGGAGGAGCATTTTAGCATGTGCTGCACATATCACTGGCACAAACAAAGAGACTTCATTTGTTTTCATGTCATTATTTACTCACCCTCATGTCATCCCAGACGTGTGACTTACTTTCTTCTGCAGAACACAAATGAAGATTTGTAGAAGAATATTTCACCTCTGTTGGTCCATACAGTGTAAGTGAATGGTGACCAGAACTCAAAAGGCCCATAAAGCACATAAAGACAGCATAAAAGTAATCGATAAGACTCCAGTGGTTTAATCCATGACTTCTGAAGTGATATGAGAGGTGTGGGTGAGAAACAAATCAATATTTTTGTCCTTTTTTACTATAAATATCCACCTTTAATAAGCACCAACCAGTAGGTGGCGATATGCATGAAGAACAGACAACCGTTATCTCAACACCAGGAGATGCTTCATTTACACGTTCATCAGTTCTTAATTCAGTCATTCACTCATCAGAAATAAACACAGTCACATCAGATCACACATGTGAACTTTATAAAGATGCTAATCAAAATGAAGCTGATGGAAAACACATTATCGCAAAAATGTCACAAATGTCGACATCATATTTTTGTGTTTAACTCAAGCTCATAAACTCGATACATC
>JAVLUX010000062.1:360000-395000 GCA_032164185.1 Moxostoma hubbsi
TCACGCGCACACACACACGCACACCCTCACGCGCACACACACACACACTCACTCACACATCCTCACGCACACTCACACACACACACACACTCACTCACTCACTCACAGACACACACACACTCACACTCACTCACACACACCCTCACGCACACACACATACACACACAAACACATACACACACACACACACACACTCACTCACGCACACTCACACACACACACACTGCCCACTCCCTCTCTGAACTGTTGCCCACTGGCTGGCACTACAGCACATTCAGTTCAACACCGTCATCTATAGATACAATATGATGTAATCTAATAATCAGCACAGGCTCAATTACACTCGTGAACTCATCAAGTTCATTATTCCTCTAGAGAAAGATTCATTTCCTCATACACACAAACTGCCATAAACACTCTGCCTTCTGTTATTTACAACCCTAGTTGAGTTATTAATTACACTTCCACTGCAGGTGTTTCCCGCCACTCGCTGACGTCATCTACAGTCTTCATCAGGGTCGTTTTGTCTTTGTCCACAAATTATCCACCTGACCTCAAATTACCTCATTTACTCACCCTCATGTTGTTCCAAACCCGTACACAAGCTCTTCTGCTCGGGTGGAGTTTGGCAGGTAATTTCACTGAGGACCAGAGAATGAGTGAGTGTCGTGTAATCTGAACTCTCGTTCTTTTCGGACCTCCTGATGAACTGAAGAGTTCTGACATCATTACAGCTGGTCTTAAGAGTATGAAGAACATATCTCGAGCTTTCATTTCACTGAAACACGAATAATGTACAGAAGAACCAGATCACCATTAATGATGAATGAGACACCTAATCCACAGAGAGACAATCTCATTAAACCAACTGAGAATTCGGCACATTTTAGGACGATTACAATTTCTTTGTATGCCATCATTTCCAAGACAATTAACAATA
Source organism: Moxostoma hubbsi (assembly GCA_032164185.1). Lineage (NCBI taxonomy): Eukaryota > Metazoa > Chordata > Actinopteri > Cypriniformes > Catostomidae > Moxostoma > Moxostoma hubbsi. Next base: position 360,941 of record JAVLUX010000062.1, read on the forward strand.
TTGTTTGGGGGTTCTGTGTATCTCAGCGAGTATTGACGCTGACTATCACACCTGGAGTCGTGAGTTTGAATCTCAGGACGTGCTGAGTGACTCCAGTCAGGTCTCCTTAGCAACCAAATTGTCCCGGTTGCTAGGGAGGGTAGAGTCACATGGGGTAATCAAATTGGGCTGGTTGCTAGGGAGGGTAGAGTCACATGGGGTAACCAAATTGGGCTGGTTGCTAGGGAGGGTAGAGTCACATGGGGTAACCAAATTGGGCTGGTTGCTATGGAGGGTAGAGTCACATGGGGTAACCAAATTGGCCCGGTTGCTAGGGAGGGTAGAGTCACATGGGGTAACCAAATTGTCCCGGTTGCTAGGGAGGGTAGAGTCACATGGGGTAACCTCCTCGTGGTCACTATAATGTGGTTCTCGCTCTCGGTGGGGCGTGTGGTGAGTTGAGCGTGGATGCCGCGTAGCGTGAAGCCTCCACACGCACTACGTCTCCACGGTAACACGCTCAACAAGTCACGTGATAAGATGCGCGGATTGACGGTCTCAGACGTGGAGGCAACTGAGATTCGTCCTCCGCCACCCGGATTGAGTAACCACGCCACCACGAGGACTTGGAGCGCACTGGGAATTGGGCGTTCCAGATTGGGAGAAAAGGGGATAATAATAATAATAATAATAATAATAATAATAATAATGCCTTTATGCTGGTTTAAATCATTAAAAAAACATTGCATTATTGTTGAGAATAGTCCACTTTCAATACTAATAGATATCTTAAATTGTAAAAACAAATTTTGGTGGCGTAGTGGGCTAAAGCACATAACTGGTAATCAGAAGGTTGCTGGTTCGATCCCCACAGTCACCACCATTGTGTCCTTGAGTAAGACACTTAACTCCAGGTTGTTCCGGGGGGATTGTCCCTGTAATAAGTGCACTGTAAGTCACTTTGGATAAAAGCATCTGCCAAATGCATAAATGTAAATGTCATTGTGGTTGTAGCTGGTTAAGTTGACTTAAAAGATAGCAAAGTACATGTCAACTTACTGATTTTTTCAGTGTAATGAGAATTTGACAGGAAATGTGTGTTATTGTGATGAACGGGACATGATTAGATACAAACTGAACAAGAGAAAGTGCATAAAAGTGTTTTATTCTCATTATTAATACAATTATGAATCACATCCACCAATGAAAATGTACGAGACATCCAAACAGAGACACTTCGTAAATCAGCAACATATGCCGAGTAAAACACCATCACACAGTTCAGACACGTTCTGCTGTACGTTTATTAATCATCCATATAAACGCACGCACGCACGCACACACACACACACACGGGAGAGGAAAACATCCAAACATCTGCTGCAGAGCTCCACGATCACACAGCCACACTCGGCCGGGTCATGAACTCTGACCCCTGCTTCTGGAATGCATCACTGACAGAGTTTGTGGTCAGATGTGTGTTGTTTAGGAAAGTCAAGTGCTGCTCGAGTGTTTAAGGGTTCCTGTCTGTCTGAAAACACTATGACATGATCATTATATTGTGTGTTTGTTCAGCCGCTGAACTCCTGCAGGAGAAATGAGCCGAACCCAAACCAGAGTTACATACAGAAAACTAGAGAGAGAGAGAGAGAGAGAGAGAGAGAGAGAGAGAGAGAGACACAGAGAGAGAGACATACAGACAGACAGAGAGAGAGAGAGAGACAGAAAGAGACATAGAGAGAGAGAGAGAGACAGAGAGAGAGAGACATACAGACAGACAAGAGAGAGAGAGACAGAGAGAGAGAGAGAGACATACAGACAGACAAGAGAGAGAGAGAGAGAGAGAGAGAGAGACAGCCGTTGAGTCGTCTCCGTTGATCCCGCTGAGATGTGCGTTTAGATTTTTATTGTCCACTGTTTCACACACGAGTCGTGAGATGTCGTGACGAGTGTGTTTGCGTTGAGCCACACCAGACCACTGACATGATGTAACCGATGTGTATCTGACAAAACACACACACACACACACACACACACACACACATTAAACTGTGAAACACATTGATTCTGCTCAGACTGATTTTAAGAGGATGGTGTGTAAAACTGCAGCTGGGTTTCGATTCGAGAGATATGGGGCTCTCAATGATTGAATTTGACCCAATTCAATGGGTCAATCACCAAATGTGGGTCACTCTGTATAAAGCTGATACTTCTTCTATTTAAAGAGGAACATCTGAAGCACAAATAATGATGGAAGTAGTGTATCTTGTGTACAAGTGTATCTTGTTTCCCGCATCACAACAAGTGCATAGAGCAACAACTTTAACAATGTCTAAAATACACAGAAATGGTCAAGTTAAATAAAGATGCAGTTCTACTTCCATCATTATTTGTGCTTCAGATGTTCCTCTTTAAATACAAGTATCAGCTTTATACAGAGTGACCCACATTTGGTGATTGGCCCATTGAAATTCAGTAATTTACTCATGGAGCCACATCGAGAGCCCCATATCTCTGGGACTGAATCATACAGAACCTTATAAATGATGATACAAACACAAACGTTTATTGTGAATCACAATCTAAAAGGACTTTAAGATATCTTTAAGACTTCTGCAGTTACAGGAACACCAACTTTGGAAAAACAGCACAAAAACTGTTGTTATTGGTGTATAATGCAACTGCTGAAGTCAGATCCACTAATCTTAGTGTACAAACAACAGAATGAAGCCGGTTGCTGGAGATCTTTGATAGATTTCGAGTGCATGTGAGTGTGTATGTGTGAGAGAGAGTGTGTGTGCGTGCGTGCGTGTGTGAGTGAGTGTGTGTGCGTGCGTGTCAGTGTGCGTGAGTGTGTCAGTGTGTGCGTGAGTGTGTATGTGCGCGTGTCTCACCTGGTAATTTGATCCTCTTGTCCGTATCGTTGACGGTCCACACATAGACCATCATGTCCATTCCGCTGGTGGCAAAGTGCTCGTTATCAGGTGACCAGGCCAAACACATGACCTTTGCGTGATGCCCGTAGAACTCATTCTTCTCCTGAAACACACACACACACACACACACACACACACACACACACACACACACACATCCAAGATATTCTGCTGAATGTTGATTCGGCAACAAGCTTGTGTGTAAATTCACTCATTAATAATGTATTAGAATACAGTTTCTCTTGACTGTATATTTTAGCCAGTGTTGGGAATGTCACTTCAATGTCATGCAGTACATAATTAAGTTCAACTGGAGTCATGATACACATCACTGAACTCTCTTTGTCTTGTGTAATGTCACGCTGATATTCATTGGAAGAAATAAGTGAGCTTGAGTTACAGAAAGGCACAATATAAATTAAACTGTATATGAAGCCAATAACAGTCTGCTTTACCGAGTATCCATCAGCGACCGTGAACACAGTGACGACCTTCTTCTCATCGGTTACAGCGAGATACGCTCCGTCACGAGAGTACGACATGTCCGTCACTGGCCCCTGAACCGACACCACCTTCCCATCATCCTTCAGTGTGTTTCCCTGAACAGAGAACAGACGCACCTGTCCATCCTGAAAACAAGAGAGTTACATGACTGAAATCATTAACATGCACTTTAGTGTGAACGATATTCAGAGTTTTCATTCAGACACTGAATAATCATTACTTTTACATACACAGAAATTCAACACACGTTTTATGAATCAATTTTGCTATCACTGATTTCAGATTTAAATGCCACGTCACGTAACAACGCTGGTCACATGGGGTAACCAGGAGGACACCAGCAAGTTCCATCCATCAAGAACAAACTGTCACATTATTAAACCAATCAGATCAAAGGAAACTGCTCAAGAAAAACCTCATCTGATTGGTTAAAAGAAGCAAGTAGACCCGCCTTCCCCCTCGCGCTTGCAAAACTCTTTTCAGTGACAATTCGTGACTAAACTGTGAGTGTAACAAAGGGAAGACGGAACAGTGTATATCCGATTCTTTCTGGAAAATAACTCATTTACACGTTTGCAGTAGTTTATTTTACACATACACACTGATTGACGCACAACAGAGCCAAAAGTGTAAGCGCGAAAAAAGAATACACACCAAATTTACTGTTAATACACGATACAGATTCACAACACTGGAATTATATTGCTAATATTTTTTTCTTATGCTCGCGGCTCAATTTACGCCTTCGCTAAACGTTCTGCGCGCGAGCAATGCATCTTTACGCTCGCGACTCGATTTACGGATTTACAAATCTTACGCTGCACATGCAAATCATTTAAGCACTATTTTACCTTCATAGTAAACCAAGTAGGAGTTTCAGGTCACACCCACATTGATATGGATCAATGGCAGCAAGAAGGTGTTTAGCAGCTGGTTAGAAGTTTTCTTCAAATTTCAACCTGGCGAACAGTTACGAACCACCGAAACAAACGCAAAAACACCCTTTTCCCCAGATTTAGTTGTAAATGATGTCATACCGTTGGATCTTCGATTTCATAAGAAGTTTATCTGAGCCTTAAGTGAGCAGTTTTATGTCAGAATAAACCGTGGTGTGGTCCAGACATTATGCGTGAACATCTGCTCAGTGATTGGTGACTTACAGCTCCGCCCACAGCCACAGTCCCGCCCCCAGGGTGAACGGCAGCAGCTTCAGGCTCGTAACCGAGAGAGTCCAGAGTGAAGAGCTTCTTCTTGTCCTTCAACAGAACCAGCTGCACAACACAAGACATCATTATTGTGAGGTGAAAAGAGCGACTGCCAGATCACAAATGCTCATTATGTGTATTCTCTGTGTGTAATTGCCATACCTGTCCGATACACACAGCGACAACGACACCTCCGGGACCCACACTGACACACTTTGGCTGCATGTCCATTTTTACCACATCAGATGCACTAAACAGACACACCGTATGAGGGAGGCATATAGACAAAGGCATGCTTAGTTCAAAGGCAAATACATGAGTTTCAGGTGTGTATTGTTTCAGGTGTGGTGTCTCACCTGTACTCTTTCTTTTTGAGGTCAGTGTAGCGGATGGTGTCGTCCATACTGCAGGTGACCAGACGACCCGAGTCATCTACACTCATCTTAGCGACCAGGTTAGAGTGACCCTTCCCCAGAAATTCCTCGTTATCTCCAGTCTCTGAGTCCCAGTAATGTGAACACACACCAGGTCAAGGATCAACACCAGCTCACATTACGCACACACATTAACCAGCACGGATCATACAGTCATCTAATGAAGCGTAATGCGGTCATGTTGTGGAGACTGAAGGATATTAATGTGTCCATCATGACTGCCTGAATAGATGTTTGATCGGCCGTCCACCGAGTGAACCGTCAGACACTGGATGGATTTATTGTGACCCTGAAACACACAAACAACAACAACAACAACAACAACAACAACAACAATGTTAACAAACACACGGTTTTCCAGTTAACAGTTAATGCGGTCAAGTCATGGTTTCAGCCCAAGCACACTACGCATTCATTATTCAAACAAGCTCAGATTTCTCAGGTACGTTTACTTAATTTGGACAATTCCTCCAGTGAGTCGGGTGTGAAAGCAATGCAGATTGTTGGTGACGTTCTGCAGGTTTTCTGAGTGAATGTGCTGACAGCTGTGGCGTGTGTTTGCTCACTTTGATGGTGCGCAGCGGGCGATCGGGGTTGTTCTTGTCCAGGTAGTTGATGTATCCAGACAGAGAGATGCTAAGCAGGTGATTGTTCTGCCACAAACAGCCCAGCTGCTGGTCCAGAACATCAGAGCCCAGGTTAAAGGTCGTCACCGCTGTCCCACTGCCAACATCCCATAATTTAACCGTCTTATCACCTGATGCTGAGATGAGCTGTGTGCTGTCAGAACTCCAGCTGACCTGTGGGAGAGATGACATCATCAGCTAGGGGTGGGCTACCGGAGCTTAATCCCCAAATGTTTTTAATTACTTATAAGGTTGTAAAGAACTGATTCTTTGGTATCAAGACTAATATATATATATATATATATATATTGTTCTAATACAAGTAATGATACAGGCCTTTCAACAGGGTCAGTGTGTGAATGCCCAATTCCCACTACTTAGTAGGTCCTCGTGGTGGCGCGGTTACTCGACTCAATCCGGGTGGTGGAGGACGAGTCTCAGTTGCCTCAATCCGCGCATCTTATCACGTGACTCGTTGTGCATGACACCGCGGAGACTCACAGCATGTGGAGACTCATGCTACTCTCCACGATCCACACACAACTCACCACACGCCCCATTGAGAGAACCAATAATCACCACCACGAGGAGGTTACCCCATGTGACTCTACCCTCCCTAGCAACCGGTCCAATTTGGTTACCCCATGTGACTCCACCCTCCCTAGCAACCGGGCCAATTTGGTTACCCCATGTGACTCTACCCTCCCTAGCAACCGGGCCAATTTGGTTACCCCATGTGACTCCACCCTCCCTAGCAACTGGGCCAATTTGGTTACCCCATGTGACTCTACCCTCCCTAGCAACCGGGCCAATTTGGTTACCCCATGTGACTCTACCCTCCCTAGCAACCGGGCCAATTTGGTTACCCCATGTGACTCTACCCTCCCTAGCAACCGGGACAATTTGGTTACCCCATGTGACTCTACCCTCCCTAGCAACCGGGACAATTTGGTTGCTAAGGAGACCTGACTGGAGTCACTCATCACATGCCCCATTGAGAGCGAGAACCACTAATCACTACCACGAGGAGGTTACCCCATGTGACTCTACTCTCCCTAGCAACCGGGCCAATTTGGTTGCTAAGGAGACCTGACTGGAGTCACTCACCACACGCCCCATTGAGAGAACCACTAATCACCACCACGAGGAGGTTACCCCATGTGACTCTACTCTCCCTAGCAACCGGGCCAATTTGGTTGCTAAGGAGACCTGGCTGGAGTCACTCAGCACACTCTGAGATTCAAACTCACGACTCCAGGTGTGATAGTCAGCGTCAATACATCGCTGAGATACCCAGACCCCTCAAATTGGAAAATTTTTAATGTGCATTTGTCTCTTAAATTTGATGAGTATTCAAATTTGGAATTTTAATTACAGAGGTCTGGGCTAAGCCCGAATCTCCACTGACCCTAGAAATCACGTCATCACTTACAGCGTAAATGCCGCCATCATGGGCCTTCTCTCCTCCCAGAGACCCCACCTTATCTCCCGTTTTACCATCATACAGGAAAATCTGAAACCAGAGACCGTTTTAGCAGAGAAGTCTATTGAACACACAGTAGCTCATGACCTTTGCACTTTAATGTGTCTCACCTGTCCGTCGGCTCCGGCTGATGCGTAACGATTACCATCAGGAGAAAACCGCACACTGTTCACAAACCGACTGTGATCCTGCACACACACACACCAACATTCACATCAATGTTTATTTTATTAAAAGAGCAAAACATTTACACACACACACACACACACACACACACACACACTCTCTCTTACACACACACACTACACACACACACGAGTTAATCAACAGAATGAGACACAAACATGACGTAACACAGCTGAACTTACACTGATGGTGCATTTGAATTTAAAGGGTGGTCCCTCCAGGAAGGTGGTGCAGTTGTCGTCACTGCCCGTCACCAGACGATACGGACGAGTCTGTTTGATGTCCACACTGTTGATGATCTTACTGTGACCCACAATCTCACCGACAGATGACCCCGTATCCCAGAGAAACACCGCTCCATACCTGCACACACACACGACCGCCATGACACCAACATGTCAGATTCAAAGGCCACGCACTCCTACAACAGAAATGTGTTGAGAAAATAGGAGTGGCATGCGGCTGTCACTCACTTCTCTCGCCCCTCCCCCACTGCAGCGATTCTCTTGCTGTCTTCGGTCCAGGCGATGTCCTTGATCTTCCCTCCGAACGGCTGGTACTCGTACTTCAGCAAATGCTCCTTCTGCGTCGTGTCCCAGATCCGGATTTTCCCCGACACATCTGGAGAGAGAGAGAGAGAGAGAGAGAACGCTCGAGAACTGAAAAATCACTGCAGAAGCAGAACAGGTCTCAGACGCAGCCGCAGCACTCACCGCCCGACGCGATGTAGAATCCACTCGGGGCGTATTTCGCCACTATCGCCTGATGCGGGTGTTCAGTGTAGACGTCTGCGATCGCAGGGTTCTGGAGGCGACAGAAAAACACCATTATTATTACATTTATTTTGTCCATACAACGCAAGTCAATGGGGTTCCAAACTTTCAAGTTCCAAAAACAACATAAAAGGCAGTGTAAAAGTAATCCATACAAATCCAGTGGTTTAATCCATGTCTTCAGAAGCATGTTCATGCATCAAGCACAAGGAAGTGCAATCGAGCTTCAAGATTTATAGTGAAAAATGAGTTTTATTTTGGTCTGTTTCTTACCCAAAACTAGAAGACATGGATTACACCAGAGGTTCTCAAGGGGAGGGTCACAGGTCTCTCGGACAAACAATGATAAATGCAAATAATAATACTATAATAAAACTGTAATGCATTGTTGGGATAGTAGACAAACAGTAGACAAACAATGTTCAAAGGGGTGGGGAATACACCACCAGTTCCTTTGTTGTTGACATGAAAGGTTGTCAAAATACAAAATCTGGTCCCGTGTTTGTTCCATTGGGTAAGGCTGGTAAATCACTCTCCTATTGCCATTTATGCAGCTGTAAAGTTTAGTCTACATCATGTTATATATTAAATCAGATGAGAACCGGTGGATTAAACCACTGGAGTCATGTGGATTATGTTTACGATGTCTTTAAGTGCTTTTTGGAGATTTGAAAGTTTTGGACCCCATAGGCGTGGATTGTATGGACAAAAACACCTCATATCTGCTTGAGATGACATCAGGCTGAGTAAATATTGAGCTATTATTTTTGGGTGAACTATCCTGATTGGTTGAAGACTTACATTGATGTTTCTGATTATCACACTCTTCCCGTTTGTATACAGGAAGTTGTTCCCTTTGGGGTCTCCGCCCAGGACTTTGGCCACGCCCCTCTCCATATGAGGCAGACTGGCAAACAGGCACTCTGCGGAAAAAATATGTACACATTGTGAGATCAATATTTACACATCTTTACAGCACAACATTACTGACAAAGCTTCATCACAGAACCGTCCGTCAGGCCCACATGGAATTTTACTGCACTGATTTTGGAATGTAATAAAGGATGAAACATGTGAAAGCAAAATTTTTAGAGCATGTCAGTCCAATGTCAGGCATCTTTGGAATGCTCTCGGGAGGGATTTTCCAATCATGAAAGTGCAGCTACTATCTACATGAATGGGAAAAGACAGAAATCTCCTAAACAGTTGGTCAAGATTACGATCAAAGAACATATTTCAAATCGGCAGTAAAATCTGACAATACTGGAATCATAACTTGTGCTTCTTTACATCGTATTACGCTAAAAAACTACATTTCTTGGTTTGTACAGCTAATGTGCATTGTTGAGTTAATTGACAGGTGATGTCTGTATCTAAAAGGTGATTGACAGTAACCATACTACACATACACTACTGTACTACACAATACCACACCATACTCCACTATACTACACCATACCACATTATACTACACCATACCACATTATACTCCACTATACTACACCATACCACATTATACTCCACTATACTACACCATACCACATTATACTCCACTATACCACACCATACTCCACTATACTACACCATACCACATTATACTCCACAATACCACACCATACTCCACTATACTACACATACACTACTGTACTACACAATACCACACCATACTCCACTATACTACACCATACCACATTATACTCCACAATACCACACCATACTCCACTATACTACACCATACTACATTATACTCCACTATACCACACCATACTCCACTATACTACACTATACCACATTATACTCCACTATACTGCATCATACCACACTGCACTATACCACACCATACTCCACGCCATACTCCACTATACTACACATACACTACTGTACTACACAATACCACACCATACTCCACTATACTACACCATACCACATTATACTCCACAATACCACACCATACTCCACTATACTGCACACCAAACTGCACACCATACTCCACTATACCACACCACAACATACCGCACCATAATGCACCATACCACACCACAACATACCGCACCATACTGCAACACCATACTCCACTATACTGCACACCTTACTCCACTATACTGCACACCATACTCCACTATACTGCACACCATACTCCACTATACCACACGGCACTATACCACACCATAACATACCGCACCATACTCTACTATACTGCACACCATACTCCACTATACCACACCATACCACACTGCACTATACCACACCACAACATACCGCAGCATACTCCACTATACTGCACACCATACTCCACTATACTGCACACCATACTGCACACCATACTCCACTATACCACACCACAACATACCGCACCATACTCCACTATACTGCACACCATACTCCACTATACCACACCACAACATACCGCACCATACTCCACTATACTGCACACCATGCTCCACTATACTGCACACCATACTCCACTATACCACACCACAACATACCGCACCATACTCCACTATACTGCACACCAAACTGCACACCATACTCCACTATACTTCACACCATACTCCACTATACTGCACATACACTACAACACATCATACCACACTCCACTATACCGCACCATACAGCACTATACCACACTCCACTATACTGCACATACACTACACCGCACCATACCACACCATACTCCACTATACCGCACCATACAGCACTATACCACACCACACTATACCGCACCATACTCCACTCCACTATATTGCACATACACTACACCACACTATACCACACCATACTCCACTATACTGCACATACACTACACCACACTATACCACACCACACTCCACTATACTGCACATACACTACACCACACTATACCACACCACACTCCACTATACTGCACATACACTACACCACACTATACCACACCACACTCCATTATACTGCACATACACTACACCGCACCATACCACACCACACTCCACTATACTATACTGCACATACACTACACCGCACCATACTCCACTATACTGCACATACACTACACCGCACTATACCACACCACACTCCACTATACTGCACAATACAGCACTATACCACACCACAACATACTGCACCATACCACAACATACTCCTCTATACTGCACATACACTACACCACACTATACCACACCACACCATACTCCACTATACTGCACATACACTACACCGCATCATACCACACTCCACTATACCGCACAATACAGCACTATACCACACCACAACATACTGCACCATACCACAACATACTCCACTATACTGCACATACTCTACACCGCACCATACCACACAAAACTCCACTATACCAGACCATACAGCATATACCACATGACAACATACCGCACCATACCACACTCCACTATACCGCACTGCACTATACTGCACCATACCACACTGCACTCTACCACATTATACTGAACTATACCACACCATACAGCACTATACTGCACACTCTACACCGCACCATACTCCACTATACCGCACCATACCACACTGCACTATACCGCACCACAACATACCGCACCATAACACACTCCACTATACTGCACATACACTACACCGCACCACACTCCACTATACCGCACCATACAGCACTATACCACACCACAACATACTGCACCATACCACACCATACTCCACTATACTGCACATACTCTACACCGCACCATACCACACAAAACTCCACTATACCAGACCATACAGCATATACCACACGACAACATACCGCACCATTCCACACTCCACTATACCGCACCATACCACACTGCACTATACCACATTATACTGAACTATACCACACCATACAGCATATACCACACAACATACTGCACCATACCACACTCCACTATACCACACTGCACTATACCGCACCATACCACACTGCACTATAACGCACCACAACATACCGCACCATAACACACTCCACTATACTGCACATACACTACACCGCACCGTACCACACTCCACTATACCGCACCATACCACACCACAACATACTGCACCATACCACACCATACTCCACTATACTGCACATACTCTACGCCACACCATACCACACAAAACTCCACTATACAGCATATACCACACGACAACATACCGCACCATTCCACACTCCACTATACCGCACCATACCACACTGCACTATACCACATTATACTGAACTATACCACACCATACAGCATATACCACACGACAACATACCGCACCATACCACACTCCACTATACCACACTGCACTATACTGCACCATACCACACTGCACTCTACCACATTATACTGAACTATACCACACCCTACAGCACTAGGCTATACCACACGACAACATACCGCACCATACTCCACTATACTGCACAATACTACACTGCACTATACTGCACTATACCGCACCACACCATCCTCGACTATACTGCACCATACTACACTGCACTATACCGCACCATACAGCACTATAACACCACAACATACCGCACCATACTCCACTATACTGCACAATACTACACTGCACTATACCACACAGCACTATACCACACCACAACATACCGCACCACACCATACTCCACTATACCACACCATACAGCACTATACCACAACATACCGCATCACACCACAACATACTCCACTATACTGCACCATACTACACTATACCACACCATACTCCACTATACTACACAATACTACACTGCACTATACCACACCATACTCCACTATACTGCACCATACTGCAATGCACTATACCGCACCATACAGGACTATACCACACCACAACATACCGCACCACACCATCCTCGACTATACTGCACCATACTACACTGCACTATACCGCACCATACCACACCATACTCCACTATACTGCACCAAACTACACTGCACTATACCACACCATACTCCACTATACTGCACCATACTGCAATGCACTATACCGCACCATACCACACCATACTCCACTATACTGCACCAAACTACACTGCACTATACCACACCATACTCCACTATACTGCACCATACTGCAATGCACTATACCGCACCATACAGGACTATACCACACCACAACATACTGCACCACACCATCCTCGACTATACTGCACCATACTACACTGCACTATACCGCACCATACAGCACTATAACACCACAACATACCGCACCATACTCCACTATACTGCACAATACTACACTGCACTATACCACACCATACAGCACTATACCACACCACAACATACCGCACCACACCATACTCCACTATACTGCACAATACTACACTGCACTATACCACACCATACAGCACTATACCACACCACAACATACCGCACCACACCATACTCCACTATACCGCACCATACAGCACTATACCACACCACAACATACCGCACCACACCACAACATACTCCACTATACTGCACCATACTACACTATACCACACCATACTCCACTATACTGCACAATACTACACTGCACTATACCGCACCATACCACACCATACTCCACTATACTGCATAATACTACACTGCACTATACCGCACCATACAGGACTATACCACACCACAACATACCGCACCATACAGCACTATACCGCACCATACAGCACTATACCGCACCATACCACACCACAACATACCGCACCATACTCCACTATACCGCACCATACAGCACTATACCACGCCACAACATACCGCACCATACTCCACTATACTGCACTATACTACACTGTACTATACCGCACCATACCACATTATACTGCACCATACTACACTATACCACACCATACTCCACTATATTGCACAATACTACACTGCACTATACCGCACCATACCACACCATACTCCACTATACTGCACCAAACTACACTGCACTATACCGCACCATACAGGACTATACCACACCACAACATACCGCACCATACAGCACTATACCGCACCATACCACACCGCAACATACCGCACCATACTCCACTATACCGCACCATACAGCACTATACCACGCCACAACATACCGCACCATACTCCACTATACTGCACTATACTACACTGCACTATACCGCACCATACTACACCATACCACATTATACTGCACCATACTACACTATACCACACCATACTCCACTATACTGCACAATACTACACTATACCACACCATACTCCACTATACCGCACCATACTACACCATACCACATTATACTGCACCATACTACACTATACCACACCATACTCCACTATACTGCACCATACTACACCATACCACACCATACTACACTATACCGCACCATACTACACCATACCACATTATACTGCACCATACTACACTATACCACACCATACTCCACTATACTGCACAATACTACACTGCACTATACCGCACCATACCACACCATACTCCACTATACTGCACCAAACTACACTGCACTATACCGCACCATACTACACCATACCACATTATACTGCACTGCACTATACCGCACCATACTACACCATACCACATTATACTGCACTGCACTATACCGCACCATACTACACCATACCACATTATACTGCACTGCACTATACCGCACCATACTACACCATACCACATTATACTGCACGATACCACTCCATACCACATTATACTGCACTATACCACTCCATACTACACCATACCACATTATACTGCACTATACCACTCCATACCACATTATACTGCACTATACCACTCCATACTACACCATACCACATTATACTGCACTATACCGCATTATACTGCACTATACCACTCCATACCACATTATACTGCACTATACCACTCCCACAACGACCAACACAAATAATTACACCCATGTGCATGCAGTCACCAAACACACACACACACTCACACTCACACTCTTTCAAACACACTCACACACACTCTGTAACGCGCTCTCGCTCTCTCTCTCTCACACACACACACACACACACACACACACACACTCTCAAACACACTGCGACACTCTCTGAAACACACACACACACTCTCTCTCTCTCTCTCTGACACTCTCTCAAACACACACACACACACACACACACACACACACACACACACACACACACACACATACGGAAATAGAATGCGAACTTACTGAGCTCGTACGACATATCGGCGTTATCTCCTTCCGCTGAATGGACAAATGAATTACTGACTGCGCGGAGATTAAATGAACCCGTCCGGATCTGTGCGCTTCTGTCACCGGCTGAACGCGGAAGAGGCGGCGGCGCTCGAGCTCGACGCGTCTTTGCCCATATAAGGTAAAGTGCGTTCGGGCTCGAACAGAGTCTGCGCTCACACGCCCGACAGGAAGTGACGTTGAACGTTATGTGCGACGACGGCAGAGATCAGCTTCGCTTTAAATGTCTGATGAGACTCTTTGGCCACAATTTTCACTTTACATTGTGTTGACATGAGCAGCCCCCTTTAAAATTCACATAGAGAGTCAATGTTATGGTTTTATGGCAGAATGATATTTATACATGCAAATTATAGAGTATTAAATAGCTAAATATATTTATAATAAAAATTAGTCAAACTGTATGAAGAAATATTCAGTCTCTGTTGTTTATTTCTCTTCTTTATTAATTACTGTCATCCAGTGTTTTTTGTTTGATACTTCCCTTTTAATCGTCACCTTTGTATGATGAGTTATTTTAATAAATAAGGGTGTGACTCATATTTTGTGATGTAATGAGTTTAATTTAGCAAGCTCATCAAACAGCATGTTGGGGTTATTATAAGAGTTGTAAATGCACTCCCACGTATGTCATATAGATGTCATAGTATATAATAATGATTGAGTGCTCATGTGTGAACTGACCTTTAGTCTACCTGAAACAGCACATACAATATTCTCTTAATAAAGCATGTCACGGTAAGATTTATATGCTTTGACATTTTAATGGCAGAAAAGTGCAAGATTGCGACCAGTTTGTCTGTTCCCAGCAAACACAGTATGTGATGACCTCCTGGTAAACTTGCATTTTTTAGAATCGTGGCTGACGTTCCAGAGACGTCGTGACCATGTCCTCAGAAAAAACACCATTAGAGACGTGATAGTTTGGTCTCCAGATAATTTATACGATTTTATCCCAAAATTCTTCAGCAAGGAACGCCTCTGAAACACGGTGGTTTTGCCTTAATTCCACCTTTCCCAGATTTACTATTGTTGAAGACTTAAGAAGTGTCATTTTTAAGTATTCATGTCATTAAATCTACAGATTTATAACTGAAAACGTGCACCCAATAAAAACCCAGATTCAGTTTAATTCAGTTGGTCAAGATTACGATCAAAGAACATATTTCAAATCAGCAGTAAAATCTGACAATACTGGAATCATAACTTGTGCTTCTTTACATCATATTACGCTAAAAAACTACATTTCTTGATTTGTACAGCTAATGTGCATGCGTGGTGATGTCTGTATCTAAAAATGTATTTATTTGCAGTGTTAATGAATTACTAACTACTAATTACATATTCTACAGTGTAATTAGATTACTGTACTAATTTGTCTGAAAAGAACCTGCATAATTTATTACTAATTACTCATTAAAAACAAATAAATTATATACAATCAAATAAATTATTCATGAACTGGCCAAAGAATTTAAAGGAGCAGCATTAAATTAGAAAACATTATAAATATATATATATATATATATATATATATATATATATATATATATATATATATATATATCTCACACACATATATATATATAGTTTTTCATTTATTTGCTCCCCAATGTTGTAATGCCCAATTCCCAATGTGCTCCAAGTCCTCGTGGTGTCGTAGTGACTCGCCTCAATCCGGGTGGCGGAGGACGAATCTCAGTTGCCTCCACGTCTGAGAACGTCAATCCGCGCATCTTATCACGTGACTTGTTGAGTGCGTTACCGTGGAGACGTAGCGCGTGTGGAGGCTTCACGCTATTCTCCACGGCATCCACGCACAACTCGCCACACACCCCACCGAGAGCGAGAACCACATTATAGTGACCACGAGGAGGTTACCCCATGTGACTCTACCCTCCCTAGCAACCGGGACAATTTGGTTACCCCATGTAACTCTACCCTCCCTAGCAACCAGGACAATTTGGTTACCCCATGTGACTCTACCCTCCCTAGCAACCGGGACAATTTGGTTACCCCATGTAACTCTACCCTCCCTAGCAACCGGGCCAATTTGGTTGCTAAGGAGACCTGACTGGAGTCACTCAGCACGCCCTGGATTCAAACTCACGACTCCAGGTGTGATAATCAGCGTCAATACTCGCTGAGATACCCAGACCCCCTATAAAATATATATTTTAACATTAGATGTTAAATTTTGACTTTAAATTCACTATTATTATATATAGAACTGTTCTAGAGTTAATACAGTATTTAACGCAATTACATCAGAAGTAACTGTAATTAAATTGCTGAAAAATTAAGTGTAATCCCTTACTTTACTTTCAATGAAAAAGCTATTTACAGTAATTAATTACTTAGTAATGCATTACACCAAACACTGTTTATTACTGTTATAATGACACATTCAGACACTGTCATATAATAAAAGAACAAGATGACATATTAATACATCTTGGTGCTTTGTGTGTTTCTAACGGAAAATTTAAACATTCTCAAATGATTAAAACAGTAAATAATATGTAGGTCAGCTGTTATGTAAGATTAATGTAGTTCTACTGTAGTGATTATGGTAATGTAGGCCTACTGACTGAATATATGGAAGTATCAAACGCGACTCAAACAGCCGCTTTCTGACGCGAACAAACGCGTGTAGCTCAGTATTCTAACACGAACCCCGCACGCGCACGTGTTTTCATGAAGAGTCCTCGTGCTGAACGCGGGAGCGCGCATGAGCGGTAGAGATCTACTGGACAAACAGCCAATCAGAGGTGAGCATCGCGTCACGCGCACAGTACACACCCGCAGCCCCCATCCTCTGCAAGAATGCGCGGTCACGGCGGAGGAAAACAATGTCCTCGAAGACGGTGTGAATGTTTTACTCATGGGATGAAATACATGCATCAGTAGCTGTTTTGAGAGGAGGAACATTTCCATGCAAGGTTTGTGTTGAACGCGTCGTTGTTTTTGTCTGGTTTGCGCGTCAAGGCGTGTGCGTGCGGGCTTCAGGAGAATGGCGAGCACACGCAATAATAGACACTGAAGCGTGAACGCACATCTGATTCAGATCGCGTCCTCGGAGCATTTGATGTGTGACATCTTCAAATGTCTATCAAGTCAGGACAGGAATGTTTCTGAGACTGCAGGAAAAGTCATTAGATCTGAACACTGATGCACATTCAAAACCAGTTAATCTTGCTCTTTTTCATGGGTACTAGACGCAAATCACGTCCAAGATGTTAGGTTAAAATTGAATGTATGAGTGAATTTTGCGTGCTGTAACTGGTAAACTGTTATTCTCAATTATTAATCACCTTTTGTTTTCAGTCATTCATTTTAAATGGTCCTGCAGAGTGGCAAATTAATTTTCATAAGTGCAAATGTTGTCTCATATATTATGGTCAAAAGCTCCATACATACTAATAATAAGAGAGAGACCAATATATCTGTTTTACGGATTAATTGTGCCGATAGTTGCTTTTTTAAATGATCGGTTATCGGCTAAAATCGATGCCGATAGTTGATGATATTTTATTTATTATTATTTCTCCGTGTTCCTCTATGGCTGGCGCTATTATGATTAGATAATCAAGTAATCTAAATTGACGCGAGTTCATGCAACGAAAAATGTGACTATGTGGAAACATGCTTTACCAGCACATTGTGTCTCCAACTTCATATCTTGTGAATAATAATAATAATAATAATAAACTTCATCTGGTGAATTATATAAACAAAATTCTTCATCTGGTTAATGTATCGAGATATATACATTTATACATAATATAAAAACTATCGGCATCGATATTTGCAGATAACCGATATATATATATATATATGTATATGCTATAAAAGCTTAATTTGGTAAATACTTAAATATATAGACCATTGTCTCCGTAATTATTTTGATATATGACGTCAATTTTTTTTATTTGGATTTAGTTGAACAGTAGATTAATTTGGGATTTTATTAATTTTGGAGTCTATAGCGTGTATGTCTGTGCCCATTATAATATGGTAATTTAACATTCTTTAAATCAAATTTAACAACGATCGGCTGATTAATCGGTTATCGTCCTTTTCCACCACATTAGTTATCGGTATCGACAAAATCCACTATACTAATTAGAAAATACTTTGAATGGAGTATTTAAAATCACACAATAGTGTTTAGTGTCAACTATCCACATATCATTGAGAATCACGAACAAAAAACACAAAGAAGCTCTCTACGTGTAATGTGTAAAGACTCTACGTGTAATGTGTAAAGACTCTACGTGTAATGTGTAAAGTTACTGTAAATCAACTTTTATTTGTTTATTTATTAATGCACCTATTATATTACTATTTTTACTATATTATTAGTAATACTATAGTAGTAAAAAAATATATTTTTTATATTTTTTACCCTTTTCTACCCTCCCTAGCAACCGGGCCAATTTGGTTACCCCATGTGACTCTAACCTCCCTAGCAACCGGGCCAATTTGGTTGCTATGGAGACCTGGCTGAAGTCACTCACCACACCCTGGATTCAAACTCACGACTCCAGGTGTGATAGTCAGTGTCAGATACCTACCGAGAAACCCAGGTCCCCCCCCCCCCCCCCCCCCCAGTATTAATAGTTTTATGGTTAAGTCCCGTTCACAACGCCAGCGACTTTGTCGCTTGATGTCACTAGTCTTTGTACGCATGTGGACATTCCTACTTCTGTCACTTTAACGTTATTGGTAGACTGCACAACTGGGCATAGCTTCAGAAATGTGCTGCCGGTAAAGTAAGATATCATGCTAATTTGACAAGGAAGTAGTTCTCTTGCATCTAAAAAATAACGTTCTGCTGTGGAGAGTGTTTTTAAATAACTTGCAGCAGTGCTCAATGCATCATATCATTGACAAGATGAACAATCTATCAATGTATGACTCAAACTCACCCAGAATGCCGACAGCTTCGAACAGGGTTTTCCACACTTCACATTATAACTGCTTTGTCTTACCTGCACTTGACACCTGTAGGCTGTCTCACAGTCAGGAGATGACATTGTTGTGGAAATTTTACATTGATCGAATAATGAAATGTTCCTTTTTGACTGTCTATGTGTGTACGTGCGGGAAGTGTGACACTTCAGGAACATATGTGACAGGACCTTTTGACCTTAGGTGGGCAGCTGTGGCTTTAAGTAGAAACTGACTGTTTCGGGACCTATGAACTTAGACCTTAGCAGTGCTTTAAGTAGAATTTAAACTGACAGTGGACACCTTATCTGGAAAAGGCCAATGGTACAGCTGCTGGGAAGGAACCTTGAAAATACAAGATAAAAGGGCTGTTCATCTCTTCCTGGGTGTGTCACTCTCTTGCACAGCGCAATTACTGTGGATTAGACTGAACCTATTCTTGCAAGAATAAATACTTTTTTTAGTAATACTCTGAGTGTCTCTTATGCAGCGATGCTGTTTTAATGAATTTTAGCCACAACAACATAAAAAGTTAAAACTTTTCGCAACTTTGTCATATCACTCGCCATGGCCACATCTTGTCGCCAATGGTCTCTGTCGCTCATGCCGCAGAAAGTCGCAGTGCTCTTATTAAAAAAATGAAAGGTATTCTGTTGCTGTGTCACTAGCTTAAGTGTGATTTTAAACAGAAGCTCAAAATAAGCTGAAAATCTTAATCAAGGAAATTAATAGTAAAGTGTACCTGCTGTGAGGAGGCTGACTGGTGCTACTAAACTCATCGTAATGATTGTCATTATATCAGGTTAATATCTCGTCAAATCATTTTTTTTCATATTGAAAGGTCAGTATTACACCAGATTTGTGTGCAAAATTTGGCACAAGAAGCAATGTCTAAACACAAAAAATTAATTAACCTGTTGTTGGTGAAGTGCGTTGAATATTAAAAATCTGTCTAGTCAGTATTGTGCAGGATTATTTTAAGATCACGTGACTCAAAATTAGTCAAGTTAGGATAAAATTAGTTGGCAAAACAATTTGGTAAAAATAGTTAAAACTTTAACCAGTTGGTGGTGCTAGACAGTTTGACAGCAGACCCCAGAATTGGGCACATGACTTTTTACACCATGTCAAATTTTGGTGTTGCCCAAGCATAACTTGCTGCCACAACATTAGGCTGTTCTGAGTGGTCGCCAAGGCATTGTTATACTGTTGCTAAGGTGGTCAGGTTGGTTGCTAGGTGTTTGCTTACTGGCCCAAATAAAAAAAGTCCACCTCCTAAAATCCATCTCTCTAGATATGCCTGACTTTGAAGTTAAAAGATTTTTAATGCCAAAGTCTCATTTGTTGCTACAAAGTCACTTGTTGTTTAATTCACTTTATTGATACATTTGTTTTGTATTTACACATGGATTTTTATTTCTTTCCAATTCCCTGAAACTCTCCTTTTTTATCTCCATTGTGCAGGTTGGTGGGGAGGTCAAAAACTAATGGGCTTTCCTTCACCCCTTTCAGCCAAAAGCAAGAGATCATCACTTGGGGAGACACGGCCTGTGTTGATTGCCTGTTTATGTTGGTAGGAAAGTGTTTAATAAAAAAAAAAAAAACACACACAGTGACTATTGGGATTGTTTCCTCAATGTCTTGACCATGCGTTCACAACAAAGTTTCATGTCATTTATGAACAACAAGGACAAAGGTTTACCCAGGAAAGACAATGATCGCCTGTGTTGCACAAAATGCAGATTTTCAACAAAGGACATTGACGTGTTTGGTAGGCATGTGGCTCTTCACGAAGAAGTGACTTTCTCATGTGCACTCTGCAGCCACGTCTCCTATTCTAAAACAGAGTCTCAGAAACATGTGGTCGCACATACTGGCTCGTACCCATACAGGTGTAGCTTCTGCTCCTTTGGAGCAGTTCGGAGAGACTACATGCTGAAGCACATTCACCATGTACACAAGAGTCGTGCAGAAGGAGGCTTCATAACGGATTTTTCCTTATCCGACCCGACCTGTGAAAGTCCCTCTGTCCCTGACACTCACAGGAGATTGGTTTGGCCTGAGAGAAACGAGCAATGTGTGATTCCCAACACAGCTGGTCAATCGAAAGTAAATGCACATGTCGAGTACCCTAGTGGAAGTCAACCTAGAGGCAAAACAACATCTGTTATTGGCAAAACTGTGAGTCAAACCAGCAGTAAGCAGGCCCGTATGACCTGTAGTACGTCAATGCAGTGCGTCACCAACACAACACCTTTCATTCCTGTTGCTAAGTCACAGTTTACAGGTTCTGTTCCTAGTATAAGTCACTTGGTCAACAACTCTTTGCAAGTGGTTCTAAGATCACGAGAGGAAAATGGCAATCTATCAAATGCTGTGCTCAGTGGAAATGGTCAAAGTACAAAAACAGTTGCAGAAAAGCCCATTCAGAAAGCTGCATTCCCAAGAATCCACACTGGTGGTACAGAAGTAGTTCTGCAAAGCCAAAGGGTTGTTGTTCCAGAAAAGATAATCCAATCAAAGGTAGTTCCCAGAGTCACAGTGAGATTGCCTGCTGAAGTTAACACCCCTCTCAGGCCGCTTCTCAATACGCCAATGGCAGCATTATCCCAGAGGAACGTTCCAGTCCACAATGTTCAAACTGATCATAGGTCCACAACAGGGACAAACGTTCTGACGGTACAGAAAGTGAGTTTGGCTGCAGGACTTCCTAACGGTCCAGTCAAACCTTCTGAAAGAGGTCCATTGCCCTCCATACAGAAGGCACAAACTGCGGAAAACAGCAATCAGACAAAATTAGGATCATCAGCTGAGAAGTCAAGTCATCTATCCAGCGTACAAGTGGAACTGTTAGCACCTTTAAACCAGCCGATTCAACACAACAAGCCCTTGACTGTATCCTGCCCAGAGGAGATCAATATTCCTGCGGGCTGTTTGGTTGAATTAGTTGAGGTGAAAAATGTAAACGGGACTCGAGAGTTGGAGCTACGGATGATCCCACCCAACGGAATTCCACAAGACCTGAGGAGCACTGTGAACGGACCTTCGCCAGTTGCTACCACAGGCAAGCTTTCATTCAAATGTCAAGTTGCTGCTGCCAAGGGGTGTACAGTCAGTCCATCAAAGTCTTTAACACCTCACAAGGCAAAACAGCAGCCACCTTTAGCAAGCACTGCTATTCAGTGCTCCACAAAAACAGTTCATCCTCTATACAAACCTCAGTGTTCTTCAGGAACAGCAGCCCAAAGCCTGAACAAGCTGAACCTGAAACCCAACGGAACTGTGTTCAAACCCTCACTTCAACCTGCACTTCATGACATTGTCATGCTTGAGGGTACAGAATTGAGTTCTGAAGGCCTTCCAGTGATCTCATCAGTTTATTCTCTTTGTCCTACACCTGCATCAACTCACAGTATATCTCAATCAATGCCAGAACATCTCAGCAGGACCTTGCAAACAAACAGACCTTTAATCAAGCTACAGGGAGAGTTCAAAGTGCTTTCAGATCCTGAATGTGTACTGATAGGAGCAAAAGATTCCAAGGATTATGTAAAGACCTCAGAACAATCAGTTGTCTGTAGTTTTATGATTAAAAAGGAGGACAAAACAGAGGAGAAATACAAAGTTGATGTGTTGGGGCTCAAAGAAACAAAGGCAGAACATAAGTGTATTGAAGAAGCTATGATATTTCAGACTCGTAGTAAAGAGAAACTAGTACTTGGAAAAGCAGGGGTCACATTTGAGAAACGCTCCAATATAAACACCAGTGATTTGAAAGAAACGGCAAATGATTTGCAAAGGAGTCCTTTGACAGTTGCTCAAACATCGGTTATGCCAAAGCAGAGCAATGACAACATTTCAGATCAAGACAAGGTACATTTTGAATTTAGGAGTGACTTTGATGGCCAACAATGCAGTTCCCACTCTTCCCGCATGTATCCGAAAGTAGCTTTGGTGAGGATTCCCAGTTCACAGTTAGAAACCACCAAGAAACCAGAGGTGCAGACACAGGAGCAGAGTTTGACGGCACGACCTGTTCTCTGCTGTATCCTAAGCGAGACGAACATGTCCAGCGGTCCTGAAGGAGCCATCAAGCTGATAATAAAGCGGGATCTTCCTGGAAGTGAAAAGAAGAACCAAGACCATGATGGACCTCCACGTAAGAAACATAAAAAGGGAAAATGGAAAACAATTAAATGCATGTCATCATCAGTTGTGATGGGTTGCCATGATTTCTTGACTAAAGGTCAAGAACTGAGGTTAACTCCTCTGAAAGAAGATCAGCTTGTCAAGCTTCCTGGTCCAAACCAACCTGTTGTGGTTCTGAATCATCCAAATCCTTCTGTTCAGATGGCCGGTGTTGGTGTCCAAACACTGAAGAACTTTAAGTGGATAAGCTCAGCTCCTCAAATGCAGGAACAAACAGAAGAACCAGCAAGCAAACAGCCATCTTTCAAAATGAAACTAAAGAAAGTTAAGGGGCAGAAGTATCAAGTCATTGAGTTCGTTCTGAGAGGGGTCACAGAAAAACTGCTCATGTGAAAATTCACTTCACCACTTTCCTTTCTAGCATTGCTTGATGTTTCATACTTGTAGCAGTTTTTAAAACAGTGTCATTTTAAAACCTACTTTTGTAAATTTGAAGGTATTTAAATGCCAGTAAAGTATTCCTTTTTTGTTTTTTTGTTTTAAATTATTTTCAAGAAAGAATGTCGTTATCACTGGAAAACTCTAAAAACTGTTATTGCCATCCCTTTACGTCTGGTTGTCTGAATGTAACCCACCTTTCTTAAGACCAGTTAACACTGCCCCAACGAACACCAACAATCTAAAGTTGGCTGTTGGATTTTGAGAAGCTTATCTGTCATTGTCACACTGCTCAAACAAACTCCAACAGGGTTAACACACTGATCAAACAGTCGTGTCTGTTGAAGTTTATTGGGACAGTGTGAATTGCCTTTGAAGTCACTGTTGATTCAGAAATTGAGAAATGAGTTCAAGATCGAGATGAGAGCTCAGACTGATTCAGATAATTTAAAAGTTTAATGCCAAATTAGACTCATTTTAGATCCCTTTTTAGGTGAACATTGTTAGATCAGCATTGAGTCGAGATTTCCTCACATATTATACAATTAGACCAAGTACATTTTAGCTATGATGTTTGTCAAATAGTTGGGTAAACTAATAACTTTATTGACCGTTTTAACATTAAATATTTTTGTAAAATAACTCTTGAGCCGTCTTTCTCATTTGACCACTGCAATGAAAAACACATTTGAAAAAAATGTTCCTGGAAAGAACAGGAAAAAGTACCACGCACTGCCTTCAGGCATGATCTGGAGTGGGTGCGGGTTAGAGGTGGGGGCAGGAGTGGGAGATAGTTAGAGGTGGGGTCTGGAGTGAGTTAGAGGAGGGGTCTGGAGTGGGGCAGGAAAGAGGTGGGGGCAGGAGTGGGAGCGGGTTAAAGGCAGGGTCAGGACTGGCGATGGGTTAGAGGCGGGGTCTGGAGTGGGGAAAGGAAAGAGGTGGGGCAGGAGTGGGAGCGGGTTAAAGGCGGGGTCAGGACTGGCGATGGGTTAGAGGCGGGGTCTGGAGTGGGGAAAGAAAAGAAGTGGGATCAGCAGTGGGGAACACAAAGATTTTTAGAAGAATATTTCAGCTCTGTTGGTCCAAACAATTTAATTGAATGGTAACCATAACTTTGAAGCTCCGAAAAACTGCACATAAATGTAGCATAAAAGTAATCCATATGACTCCAGTGGTTTAATCCATGTCTTCTGAAGTGATATGTCTGGTGTGGGTGAGAAACAGATCAATATTTAAGTGCTTTTTTACTATAAATCTCCACTTTCACATCTGTAAGTCACATGTAGCACCTGTTAAGTTTCACTTTCACAGAGATTTACAGTATATAAAAAAGCAGAGGACTTAAATATTGATCTTTCATCCTCAGAGCTGAGATAATTTTTTCAAAATTTTCATTTGTGTTCTGCAGAAGAAAGTCATACACATCTGGGATGGCATGAGGGTGAGTAAATGATGGAAGAGTTTTCATTTTCAGGTGAACTGTCCCATTAACTAACATTCCAACATTCTTAATATAAAAATACAGCTCTTGACAAAATTAAGAGACCACTGCAAAAGTATCAGTTTTTCTGGATTTACTATTACAAGTATGTGTTTTGAGTAAAATTAACATTTTTGATTTATTCTATAAAGTACTGACAACATTTCTGCCAAATACAAATATTGTCATTTAAAGCATTTGTTTTGATGGCTTGTGGGCATCCATCTTCCTCTTGTTCACATTCCAGAGGTGTTCAATGGGGTTCAGGTCTGGAGATTGGGGTGGCCATGACAGGGTCTTGATCTGGTGGTCCTCCATCCACACCTTGATTGACATGGAGTGTGGCATGGAGCATTGTCCTGCTGGAGAAACCAATCCTCAGAGTTGGGGAACATTGTCAGAGCAGAAGGAAGCAAGTTTTCTTCCAGGATAACCATGTACATGACTTGATTCGTGCGTCCTTCACAAAGACAAATCTGCCCGATTCCAGCCTTGCTGAAGCACCCCCAGATCATCACCGATCCTCCACCAAATTTCACAGTGGGTGCGAGACACTGTGTCTTGAAGGCCTCTCCAGGTCTCCGTCTAACCATTAGACGACCAGGTGTAGGGCAAAGCTGATAATTGGACTCAGAGAAGATGACGTTACTCCAGTCCTCTACGGTCCTCAGCCTAGCTCTTCTTTACTTCTCACTGATGGGCTTTTTTCAAACTTTGCAAGACTACAGCACTGCCCCAGTAGCCCATTTCGAACCGTCCTCGCCGTGCATTTCACCCCAGCTGCCATTTGCCATTCTTTTTGTAGGTCACTTGATGTCATCCTGTGGTCGTTAAGTGACATTAGAATGAGTTGGCGGTCATCCCGGTCAGTGGAGAGTCAATTATGCCCTCTGCCAGTCTAAAGCTTTGTTGTACCCAACATGTGCCATCTTTGAAATGTTAAGGATGGAAGCAACCTGATGTTCACTGTATCCGTCAGAACTGAACCCTTCTTTTCCTCACTGAAACTCTTCTTTTCCACTCTTTTGGCATGGTCAATAGATATTTTTGATTCCAATTACTTTTGAGGTACTATAAGCACTGCTTTTGCCATCCAGCTGGTCCTGTTGTAAGAAGATAGTGATGACAACAGCAGTGGTTTTTATACTTTTCCTTATTAGATAAGATTTGGTTCAGGTCACCTAATCAGTACCTCATTAAGTAGAACGAGGTGTGCTTGTGTTGGAAATTCATCAGACACTGGATTGGAACGGCTACCATACATGTAGAGATGCTGATATAAGAGACATTTGGAGTGTTTTTTTTAATTTTCTCCCAATTTGTAACGCCCAATTCCCAATGTGCTCTAAGTCGTGGTGGTGGCGTAGTGACTCGCCTCAATCTGGGTGGCGGAGGACGAATCTCAGTTGTCTCACGTCTGAGACCGTCAATCTGCATCATATCACGTGACTTGTTGAGCACGTTACCGCGGAGACGCACGCACATGCACAACTCACCACACGCCCCACTGAGAGCGAGAACCACATTATAGCGACCACGAGGAGGTTACCCCATAAGACTCTACCCTCCCTAGCAACCGGGCCAATTTGGTTGCTAAGGAGACCTGGCTGGAGTCACTCACCACACCCTGGATTCAAACTCACGACTCCAGGTGTGCTAGTCAGCGTCAATACTCGCTGAGATACCCAGACTCCTGGAGTGTTTTCTTAATTTTTTTTCAGAGCTGTATATATTAGGGGTGTAAAAAATATTGTATGGCATTGTATCATACGATATAACGCTAGAGATTCAATACCATATGTAACATATGATACATAAATAAACACATTATAGTGTAATTAAAACCAATCAGTGCAACATTTAGAGGAACAGTCTCCTCCCCGGAGACACACTCACAGTACATAGGCGAGAACATCGATGGCAAGCGGCATCTGTCGCGGTTCAGCTTGTCGAATTTGCCAACAACGGTGTCATGTCCTGGTGCTATAGTACATCAAACATGTTGTTTTATTTACAATTGGTGGATTTGTGAGGCAGAAACGGCAGCAGTAAGTTTAACAGTGTCACATGCACATCAAGATGCTCATACTATCAAAAAACATGAGACTTAGAATTATCTGCTTTTGACTTCAAAATGTAAACAGCTTTGAGAACACTTGTGCACGTTATAAACCGGCAATAGCAGTTAGCGGTAAAGTTTACATGCAAAGTGAAACCGGGGAAGATGGCAAAAAAAACAAAAAAACATAACGTATGCCGGTTTAGCTCAAGCTGCTAAATAATACTGAATTCTGTACATATATCATAAAACCAGAGGTCAGGTTGCTCTCGAGTTTTGTTCCTTCAGCTGGTTCACAGGGGGGCTTTCAGACAAACTAGGCATGATTTTCTATAAAGCTGCTTTAAACGATGTGTTGTGAATAGTCTATACTATATATAAATTTAAATGACTACAGTGTAGACAATCTTATTTTCTCAAGAACAATGTGAGTCTGGTCTGTTTTTGTTGCCAATGTCAGAGACTTTTGTGGCATTTATTATTTAAAATGCATTTATAATCCTTGAATAAGCTTGAGAGAAGCCTTTGTGAGTGCTCGTTTTGCATTGTATCGTGAATATGTGTATCGTTACATGCCTAATATACTGTATATATATAATAAAAATGAAGAGTGCGTCCCTCGAGGGTACAGGGATCTGACTTAGCGGCCCCTGACCTATCAGACGTGGATTAGCCCTGCTCTGGTGTTCATCTGGATCTTTTCTGACCTTCAGAACTTTTCTCGAGATCTTCAATTTCTCCTGAATGGATGAATCCACAAATACTCCTGTGCATTCAATCTTCAGATGTTGTTTTTGATTTTATCTGTATATGGAGTATATCACTGCAGACTACAGCAGCACAGTGGTCTTGTACTTCTGTTGTAAAGTGTGCTGTCACTAAACTGATTGACCTTTTAACATCCTTTTTTAAGACTACCTCAAATGATCACACTATTAAACGTTTCTCTTATAACATGTACTGTTAATGGCATGTGCCTGTGGAAAAAAAAGAGCTGTTCAGAATGTGTTTGGGTTTTAGATTAACATTGAGTTTATGTAAAAAAAATACACCGTACATTGTCTTAAAATCAGAAGCATATCTGTTTTTATATGATTATTTTGACAATAACATTATCGAATAATTGATTTATTTTACATCCGATGTCTTTCAGCTGTAAAGTGTTCTGTACATTTGAGTCTGTACCAGTCAATCATCATTAAAAGTCTTTGAAGTCTGTTTATATTCGCGGATGTGGTTTAATTCAACAGCTGTATAATGTCCTGCTTTGTGACTGGGTACATGAGGACACACTGTCTCCTTTCTGTGGCTGCTGCTCTTGATGTTTTGCGTCCGTCGATGAGGATGATGGGAAATATGGAATGGAACTTGATGATGTCAGTCACTGAGTCAAACCTCTGAAAGACAGAAGACAACATATCAGACTCGTCTCTTCATCGCTGCAGGTGTGTGTGTGGTGCGGTTACTCACGTCGTTGGTTCGGAGTCCAGTTCCCAAGGTGTATTTGCTCGTCTCATCACTGAAACGGATCTGAATGTTGAAAACTCTTTTGTCGTAAAACACAGCAAGGACGAAGGGCTCATCGGTAGTGTTCTTGGAACAGTCGCGCACCAGAAATGCTCCTTCCTGTTTACAAACGTCAGCAGATTGTGCTCAGTGTTTCATATAAACACAAACAACATCAACAGATGAAGTCAGAAATTTCATAAAATTATTATTACAGTTTTCATAAAATTAGGTTGAAGTCATAAAATCAAATTTTTTTAACCTCTCCACAGATTTAATATTAGCAAACTATAGTTTTGGCCAGTCATTTAGGACATCGACTTTGTGCATGAAACGAGTAATTTTCCCAACAACTGTCTACAGACCGATTGTTTCACTTTTAATTGACTATAACACAATTCCAGTGGGTCAGTTTACATACACTAAGTTAACTGTGCCTTTAAGCAGCTTGTCTTTACACAATTAACCAATTAGCTTCTGATAGGAGGTGTACTGAATTTGAGGTGTACCTGTGGATGCATTTAAGGCCTACATTCAAACTCAGTGCCTTTTTTCCTGACATCATGAGAAAATCAAAAGAAATCAGCCAAGATCTCAGAAAACAATTTGTGGACCTCCACAAGTCTGATTCATCCTTGGGAGCAGTTTCCAAACACCTGAAGTTGCCACTTTCATCTGTACAAACAATAGTACACAAGTATAAACACCATGTGACCACACAGTCATCATACCGCTCAGGAAGGAGACGCCATCATGTGACCACACAGCCATCATACCGCTCAGGAAGGAGACGCCATCATGTGACCACACAGCCATCACACCGCTCAGGAAGGAGACGCCATCATGTGACCACACAGCCATCATACCGCTCAGGAAGGAGACGCCATCATGTGACCACACAGCCATCACACCGCTCAGGAAGGAGACGCCATCATGTGACCACACAGCCATCACACCGCTCAGGAAGGAGACGCCATCATGTGACCACACAGTCATCATACCGCTCAGGAAGGAGACGCCATCATGTGACCACACAGTCATCACACCGCTCAGGAAGGAGACGCCATCATGTGACCACACAGCCATCACACCGCTCAGGAAAGAGACGCCATCATGTGACCACACAGTCATCATACCGCTCAGGACGGAGACGCCATCATGTGACCACACAGTCATCGTACCGCTCAGGAAGGAGACGCCATCATGTGACCACACAGTCATCATACCGCTCAGGACGGAGACGCATTCTGTCTCCTAGAGATGAACGTAGTTTGTGTGAAAAGTGCAAATCAATCCCAGAACAACAGCAAAGGACCTTGTGAAGATGCTGGTGGAAACAGGTAGACGAGTATCTAGATCCACAGTAAGACAAGTCCTATATGGACATCACCTGAAAGGCTGCTCAGCAAGGAAGAAGCCGCTGCTCCAAAACCGCCATAAACAAGCCAGACTACAGTTTGCAAGTGCACATGGGGACAAAGATCTTTGGAGAAATATCCTCTGGTCTGATGAAATGTCCTATGGCCATAATGACCATCGTTATGTTTGGAGGACAAAGGGTGAGACTTGCAAGCCGAAGAACAGCATCCCAAACATGAAGCATGGGGGTTGCAGCATCATGTTGTGGGGGTGCTGCAGGAGGGACTGGTGCACTTCACAAAATAGATGCCATCATGAGGAAGGAACATTATGTGGATATATTGAAGCAACATCTCAAGACATCAGACAGGAAGTTAAAGCTCGTCACAAATGGGTCTTCCAAATGGACAATGATCCCAAGCACACCTCCAAAGTTGTGGCAAAATAGCTTAAGCACAACAAAGTCAAGATATTGGAGAGGCATCACAAAGCCCTGACCTCAATCAGAGGCCTGCAAACCTGACTCAGTTACACCAGTTCTGTCTGGAGGAATGGGACAAAATTCCAGCAACTTATTGTGAGAAGCTTCTGGAAGGATCCCCAAAATATTTGACCCAAGTTAAACAATTTAAAGGCAATGCTACCAAATACTAACAAAGTGTATGTAAACTTCTGACCCACTGGGAATGTGATGAAAGTAAATCATTGTCTCTACTATTATTTACAGGAGATTTATGTCATTTTTGTGTCATTTCCAGCACATCTCAAATCCTGTGTCGTGTTTTATTTATTTATTTATTTATTTATTTATTTATTTGATCCCTTTTTCTCCCCAATTTGGAATGCCCAATTCCCACTACTTAGTAGGTCCTTACTCGACTCAATCCGGGTGGTGGAGGACGAGTCTCAGTTGCCTCCACTTCTGAAACCGTAAATCTGCGCATCTGATCATGTGACTCGTTGTGCATGACACCGCAGAGACTCACAGCATGTGGAGACTCATGCTACTCTCCACGATCCACACACAACTCACCACATGCCCCATTGAGAGAACCACTAATCACCACCACGAGGAGGTTACCCCATGTGACTCTACCCTCCCTAGCAACCGGTCCAATTTGGTTGCCCCATGTGACTCTACCCTCCCTAGCAACCGGGCCCAATTTGGTTGCCCCATGTGACTCTACCCTCCCTAGCAACCGGTCCAATTTGGTTGCCCCATGTGACTCTACCCTCCCTAGCAACCGGGCCCAATTTGGTTGCCCCATGTGACTCTACCCTCCCTAGCAACTGGGACAATTTGGTTACCCCATGTGACTCTACCCTCCCTAGCAACCGGGCCAATTTGGTTGCTAAGGAGACCTGTCTGGAGTCACTCAGCACGCCCTGGATTCAAACTCATGACTCCAGGTGTGATAGTCAGCGTCAATACTCGCTGAGATACCCAGACCCTTTTTTAAATATAATGTTCTTGCTAAATCAAATTTATTTTAAATTAAATAATATTTTCAATTTCTTTTCTTTTTGTTTTTTTTGGGGGGGCAAAATTACAGCTTGATTGGAAATGACGGCCAAAAAAAAGTGATATTAGCCTTGATCTTTGATATGTGTCATATTTCATGTTCTTCAAAGACACTTTTGTTCACTTTAACAAGTACACTCACTTTTGACAAAACTTTATTAATGGTTTGGTGTGCTGGAAATGACGCTGCAACGTTGAACAGTCATAGTTTGACAAATTGATAGAAATTATTTTTACACAATAAATATCAGTCTTTGTTTAGATGATCATCATTTTAAACATGCAATAGTTAGTATTTTTGAATGGATTTGTTTAATATTGAAAGTCTGGATCTGAAGGCTAAAACAGTCAAATCTAGACATAAAAGACATTTGAAAAGTGCCAAAATAAATGAAAGTCTGTTGAAAAGTTTCATATTCCAATATAATGTTGAAATGTGTTTTTATTAAAATAATCCAATGGGACATGAAGTGCCTGAAGTGAAAGAAAGGTCCGTTTGTTTACCTGGTTGACCAGGTGAAGCGCATGTTCTGCTTCCACACGACTAACTGTGCCAACATACCAGTTCTGCTCTGCCAACCCCTGAACAACAGAACAATTAAAACATTGTGTGTGTGGAAATAAAGCTTCATCATTCGTTCTCCACAGAACTTCTCAGTTCTCATACGAGAGCTTTTATTCTTGAGCGCTGGAACTGCTGTTTATGATTAACCCTAAAAAGGGATTTATATCCTCGGGGATACAAACATTTACATTTTTGTGGAAAATATTTAAAAGGGGGTGTGTGCAAATATGGAGGACATGTGACTTTGTAAATAAAGTCTGGCAGCAACTCACAATCTTTGTCTAAAAGTAACAAGGCAGCTGACCTTAAAGCAAACACTCCTGCTGTATAGAAAATAATAAAAGCAATATTTGAGAAAAAACATGCAAATGCATTCTGTGGGTTCTAATGTGTTGTTATAATATATGGTTCATCTGTAACACAAGGGGAATGTTGTGTGAAGTGTCTCTATATGACTGTTGATGATGTGATGAAAGATTATGAACAAACACTAATAAATCATTCATAAAACACAAGGAATATGTTTTCATAAAGAAAACGTCTTGGTTACCGACGTAACCTCCGTTGCCTGATGGAGGGAACGAGATGTTGTGTCGATGAGTTGACACTAGGGGTCGCTCCTGCGGAGCCTAGACACCTCTGATCTTGAGAAAAGGCCAATGAGAATTGGAGTGTGAAATTTGCATGCCACTCCCCCGGACATACGGGTATAAAAGGAGTGATGCTGCACATCCACATCAGTTATCGCCCTGA
>JAVLUX010000062.1:405000-412500 GCA_032164185.1 Moxostoma hubbsi
GTGTAAGATCTTTGATAGTGTCGTACAGCCCATAGCGCTGTATGGAAGTGAGGTATGGGGTCCACTCAGTGATCAGAACTACACTAGATGGGACAAAATTCCCACAGAAGCCCTACACACTGAATTCTGCAAATTAATTCTCAAATTACAAAGAAAAACACCCAATAATGCATGTA
The DNA here is from genome assembly GCA_032164185.1 of Moxostoma hubbsi. Lineage (NCBI taxonomy): Eukaryota > Metazoa > Chordata > Actinopteri > Cypriniformes > Catostomidae > Moxostoma > Moxostoma hubbsi. Next base: position 405,177 of record JAVLUX010000062.1, read on the forward strand.
GGGCAGAATTAGGCCGATTCCCATTGATCATTAATGTACAAAAAAGATCTCTAAAGTTTTGGATGCATTTAAAATCAAGTCCCACAGAGTCGCTTCATTATAAAGCGTTACAAACCCAAGAACTGAACCCTGATAACAGTCCCCTCAGTCAGCTGGTTCAGAGACTCACTGACCCGGTTAACAGTACTAACAGTAACCAGCCTCAGACCAGCACTGCTTTACAAACAAACATCAGAATAAATCAGATCAACAAACAATCTCACATCAACTATCTGGAACATTGGGACCAAGAAACTAAAACACAAAGCAAATTATAATTCTAGCAGACTCTAAAATCAAATTATGAATTGGAAGAATATCTCGTGACTGTCAGAGATCCAAAGCAGAGACAGATCCTGAGCAAGTACAGGCTCAGTGAGCACAGTCTCACCATCGAGAGAGACAGACAGTGAGAGAGAGAGACAGATCCTGAGCAAGTACAGGCTCAGTGAGCACAGTCTCGCCATCAAGAGAGACAGACAGTGAGAGAGACAGATCCTGAGCAAGTACAGGCTCAGTGAGCACAGTCTCGCCATCAAGAGAGACAGACAGTGAGAGAGACAGATCCTGAGCAAGTACAGGCTCAGTGAGCACAGTCTCGCCATCAAGAGAGACAGACAGTGAGAGAGACAGATCCTGAGCAAGTACAGGCTCAGTGAGCACAGTCTCACCATCGAGAGAGAGACAGACAGTGAGAGAGAGAGACAGATCCTGAGCAAGTACAGGCTCAGTGAGCACAGTCTCGCCATCGAGAGAGAGACAGACAGTGAGAGAGAGAGACAGATCCTGAGCAAGTACAGGCTCAGTGAGCACAGTCTCGCCATCGAGAGAGACAGACAGTGAGAGAGAGAGACAGATCCTGAGCAAGTACAGGCTCAGTGAGCACAGTCTCGCCATCGAGAGAGACAGACAGTGAGAGAGAGAGACAGATCCTGAGCAAGTACAGGCTCAGTGAGCACAGTCTCGCCATCGAGAGAGACAGACAGTGAGAGAGAGAGACAGATCCTGAGCAAGTACAGGCTCAGTGAGCACAGTCTCGCCATTGAGAGAGACAGACAGTGAGAGAGAGAGACAGATCCTGAGCAAGTACAGGCTCAGTGAGCACAGTCTCGCCATTGAGAGAGACAGACAGTGAGAGAGAGAGAGACAGATCCTGAGCAAGTACAGGCTCAGTGAGCACAGTCTCGCCATTGAGAGAGACAGACAGTGAGAGAGAGAGAGACAGATCCTGAGCAAGTACAGGCTCAGTGAGCACAGTCTCGCCATCGAGAGAGGCAGACACAGGAACACATGGCTACCCAGAGAAGAAAGGGTGTGTGCTCACTGTACGACAGGTGAGGTCGAGACAGAGGTGCACTTTCTACTCCACTGCCCAAAATTCAAAGAGACCAGAGACATTTATATGAATAAATTAGCAAACATCATTAACAAATTTAAAATCAGGACAGAACAAGAACAAATGAATATAATACTTGGAGAGGGACACACAGCAGCACTGGCGGCGAGATACGTGTTGACGTGTCACAGTCTGAGGGACAGCGGGTGAATCTGTGTCATGTGTTTTACCCCCGTGTGTCACCCCAATGTTCACCACAGTGACCCTCATATGTGTGTGTGTGTATTCATTTATGTGTCAGTATGTGTCAGTTCAATGATTTAAACACTGTGGTCTTCAGCAGTTCTGAAGCTGTTTTTATATTTATTTCTATTATTTATTTTTATATTTGTCAAATGTATTAATTATAGATTAAGGTGTAGTTCTGTTTTTACACAGCCTCTGCTTTGGCAATATTGTATTGTTTACATTCATGCCAATAAAGCCCCTTTGAACTTTGAACTTTGAACTTTGACAGACAGACAAACAGACAGAGAGAGAGAGAGACAGACAGACATAGATACAGAGAGAGAGACAGACAGACAGACATATATTCAGACAGACAGAAAAACAGACAGATTGACAGAGATACAGTCAGACAGACAGATGGACAAACAGACAGAGAAAGAGAGAGACAGACAGACAGACAGACAGAGAGAAAGACAGACAGATAGAAAGACCGACAGACAGACAGACAGAGACAGACAGACAGACAAACAGACAGAGAGAGAGACAGACAGACAGACATAGATACAGACAGACAGAAAAACAGACAGACAGACATATATACAGACAGACAGAAAAACAGACAGACAGAGACAAACAGACAGACATATATACAGACAGAAAGAAAAACAGACAGAGAGACAGACAGATTGACATAGATACAGACAGACAAAGAGAGTGACAGATAGACAGACATCTGTACCTGAGTAACTCTTGGGCAGTCTCCCAGGTTTCAGGTCTCTGTTGATGGCGGGGGCTTTACATCCTGTTAGACAGGAAGTCATTATCACACTGTAATTACTGTCATTATGGGATGCATTCCACTGCAGACTGCTATCCATGACAACAGCAGGCATGTGTAGTGCTAATGCTGCGTTCACATTGTGTCGGAAGATGTTCACGTACTTATTAGTTTATATGACAACACTCAACGCAAAACAGCTAAATATAAATCACTGCATTCATTCATGAATTCACCTTGAATCGGTTAATTACACGTAAAGTACTAACATATCAAACAGAAATATGTGTGAACTACCTTTAACTATTGGCTGTTGCCATATTCTTTATTTATGACGTCACGACTGTAAAGTCTGAGATTTCATTAAATTATGAGTTTACAACTTAATGAATTATGAGTTCTACGAGTGCTTTTTACAAGTCGGAATCTTAATTACAGTAAGTCTGACATGGTGTTAGTGTGCGTATAGTCTTATGAGTTATGTGTGTATACGATGTTGGTGTGATGCGATGTACATGTGGACATTACATTTTGACTTCGCTATATAGGCTATGCATAATTCAATTTAATTTAAAATGACTGATCTCAGTTCAGGAGACTCTGTGCTGTCAGTAAAGGGTTAAACTTCATGTGAGCAAACAACATGGCGCTGATCACAGCGGACAAAACTGCATCTGCATAAGTTTTGAGTCAAAAGATTACAGTCTCTAATTTATTAAAATGTCATCAGTGTATTGCAAAACAAAAATAAGATGCATTTCAAACTGTTCTGAGACCAGTGCAGACAGACAGCACACTGTAGGTTAAGTAATGCACTAAATAGGGAGCAAGGGAGCATCCTATAGCTCTCCTATAACTGTTCTGAGACCAGTGCAGACAGACAGCACACTGGAGGTTAAGTCATGCACTAAATAGGGAGCAAGGGAGCATCCTATAGCTCTCTATGCAGTTAAGTGTGTTCACTCCTCAAATCTGATCAAAAGTTCAGTTTCAGGCTGCAGATGATGTTTGAACATGAGTGATTGGATGATGCTGATTCATCTTGGGCTCCCTCTGGATTTCCCCATGAGCTTTATAATGGAGTTGATCGATTTATGAGTAAAATGAGATTTGTGGTAAACATCACTTTAAGATACTGCGGCGTTTCGTTCTACAACATAAATTAGACACAGTCATATCTCAAGCGGGACTTTTTAAGCCTCCATGTTTTAAAAAATGTTTGTTTCTAAGGAGTTGCTAGTCAAGGACTACAAATACCACGAGCATGTGTGTGAATGTGTGTGACAAGAAACTGTTGTAGTTCTTCTCTAGCAGTAAACTCACCTGGCAGGACACTTCGAGGGGGACGAGGAGGAATGTGCATAATGTCCTAAACACACAAACACAATCTTGCATATATTCAACACAACACATTTGATAACATTTAAGAGAACAACACAACATTATTATTCTGCACAACACACAAACACACTGTAGTACTTACTTCTGTTGTGACACGACTGTTAAAACCTCTGTCAGAACGATATCTGTCTGTAACACACACACACACACACACATACAAACACACAAACAAACACGCACACACACACACACAAATACACACAACCACACAAACAAACACGCACAAACAGACACATATACACACACACACACAAACACACAAACAAACAGACACACACACACACATACACAAACAAACACGCACAAACAGACATATATATACACACACATACACACACACACACACACACTTATTTTGTTATTTGAACTCATTGTGTGATTCTTGTGTTGTTGAGTTGCACAAACTGAACTGTGCCATTAGATGGAGACATCACAGAAAGGAAAACAGCAGCTGTCAGTCTGATCACACACAAACTGTCATGCTTGTGTTAACTCATGTACACTTGTGTTTGATTGGTGGAGACTGACCCGCCCATTCTGTCATGTGATTGGTTGTTTCATGTATGTGTTTGTGTACAAACCTTCATCCATATGCCTGTGTTTTTTTCTGTCTGGTCTGCTCGCGTGATCCTGTGAAAACAGTCTTCATCACAATCAATAACAGTCAGTGTGTGAGTGTGTGTGTGTGTGTGTGTGTGTGTGTGTCTGTGTGAGTGTGAGTGTGTGTGTGTGTGTGTGTGCGTGTGCGAGTGCGTGTGCGTGTGAGTGTGTGTGCGTGTGAGTGTGAGTGTGAGTGTGTGTTTGAGTGTGTGTGTGTGTGTGTGTGTGTGTGAGTGTGAGTGTGTGTGTGTGTGTGAGTGTGTTTGTGAGTGTGTGTGTGTGTGTGTGTGTGAGTGTGTGTGTGTGTGTGTGAGTGTGTGTGTGTGTGTGCGTGTGAGTGTGTGTGTGTGTGTGAGTGTGAGTGTGAGTGTGTGTGTGTGTGTGTGTGAGTGTGTGTGTGTGTGTGCGTGTGCGTGTGCGAGTGCGTGTGAGTGTGTGTGCGTGTGCGTGTGAGTGTGTGTGTGAGTGTGTGTGTGTGAGTGTGAGTGAGTGTGCGTGTGTGTGAGTGTGAGTGTGTGTGTGTGCGTGTGTGTGAGTGTGTGTGTGTGAGTGTGAGTGTGTGTGTGTGTGTGTGTGAGTGTGTGTGTGTGTGTGTGTGTGTGTGAGTGTGTGTGTGTGTGTGTGTGAGTGTGACTGTGTGTGTGTGTGTGTGTGTGTGTCTGTGTGAGTGTGTGTCTGTGTGTGTGTTTCTGCGTGTGTGAGTGCGTGTGCCTGTGAGTGTGCGTGTGAGTGTGTGTGTGAGTGTGTGTGTGTGTGTGTGCGAGTGTGTGTGTGTGTGTGAGTGTGTGTGTGTGTGTGTGAGTGTGTGAGTGTGTGTGAGTGTGAGTGTGTGTGAGTGTGTGTGTGTGTGTGTGTGTGTGTGTGTGTGTGCGTGCGTGTTTCTCACCATTATTAGTGCACACACATCATCACTGTCACAGTCTCCTGTCAGAACACATGCACATAGATGAAATTGACATTATTGATTATTTCTCTATATTAAGACATCAGACGTGCAGTGAGGGTGATCAGACCTGATTTGTTGTAATTGATCGTGTCTCTCGTGTTTAGTCTTTCACATGCGACTAATTAATTTCTAAACAAAACAAACAAAAGCAATTATTTGTTAATAATCACACTGTTCATCATGATCATAGATGGAAAGATATCACAAGGATATGTTGTTTGCCGAGTTTCATCTGATGGCCTCAGAGAACTGGCCCAATTGAAATCCCACCCAAAATGTAAATTATTTATTGGTGGAATGACCTTCCCAACTCCATCCCTGAAGCTGACTCAATCTGTCTTCAAAAAACCACTTAAAACGCATAATTTCCAAGAGCACTTAAACAGTCACTAACCAAACAATCAATTGCACTTGTATCTGTTTTGAACACTGTTCTGATGCCAGTGAAATATGTAATACAGCACTTTTGTACCACTGTTTCCTTAAGATGATTCACTTATGTTCTCCTCTTTTGTAAGTTGCTTTAGATAAATGAATAAATGTAAATACAGATATAGTGCCTCGTCTTCATCTACTGATGAAGATATTAGAAACTTTGTGGAATCATTAGATCTCCCTAAACTGATGACTGAGCAAAATATTCTCTTGATTCTGAGATAAACTTGGAGGAGTTTGGTGAGGTAATTAAGGCCTTACCTACCGGCAAAGCCCCGGGGCCAGATGGCTTTCCCGCTGAGTTTTTTACATCTTTGTGGCACGGTGAAGGGCGGGGCCGGGTCGTGACTCAACACGCCCGTTTCCGTATTAGGCTAATTAAGCCTCCGAGAGGGTTAAAGGCCGATTGCGACGACGTGCGGGAGAGAGAGTTCGTTCACGGACATGTCCGTTGTCTTATTTGTTTGTATTTTGAGTTCCTCATTAAACCGTTAGTTGTATTTCAAGGCGGTTTCTCGCCTCTTCCTTACCCGTGAGTGTGAACTGTGTTACAATCTTATGCTACAGAACTGGCTCCACTTTTGTTCGAAGTTTATACAGAATCATTAAAGAATGGAAATCTTCTGCCAACCATGACACAAGCCCGGATCAGTCTGATTCTTAAACAGGAGAAAGATCCAAGCGAGTGTAAGAATTATCGCCCAATTTCCCTGAACCTGCGAGACGTAAAAACATTGTCAAACATTCTGGCTGACCGATAAGGTAAAGTAATGACATCTCTTATACATATAGATCAGGTGGGGATTATTCGGGGCCGCAGCTCTTCTGATAACATCAGTCGTTTCATCAATATCATGTGATCAGTGGCGAATGATCAGACTCCGGTCCCTGCATCTCACTTGATGCTGAGAAGGTGTTTGACACGATAGAATGGGATTATCTTTTTAAGATTTTAGAAATATACGGGTAATATTTTGGAGGAGGGAGTGTGGGCTTGTAAAAAACATCAAGTCTGCATCTAGAGATTCAAGGGTGTATCTGATGCAATTCAAGATTTTACATTTTTTCTATTGGACCCCCTCTAGATTGTACAGGCTTGGTCTTAAAGACACGCCCACCTGCTGGCGATGCCAAAGATGAGGACACAACCCATCAGAAGATGGGGACATAGCCCATGTTTTTGGTGGTGTTTTATGAGTTTTATGTGTGATGAAGTGGGCACTCAAATTTCATTTAGCCTCAGACTGTGTATTTTGGGGATGGGGCGGTCTTGGATGTGGGTGATGGATATATGGAGAGCTGGGTTCCAAACAGCGTGATGATTGGCAAGCGGGTAATCCTCAGGGGATGGAGGTCGACTGATGCACCCTCATTTCTTGAGTTGTGCGTCGAGTTGGGCAAGGTTGTGGCATTTGAGGAGGTGGTATATAGGAAACAGGAAATGGGGGAGCTATCTAGCCGTTTTGGAAGGCTCTTGGGGAGGGGCAAGGGAGAGACTAGTGTTTCTTTTAGGTTTCTAAATATTTTTTGCTGTTTTATTGTCTATTTGTGTGTCTTTCTC
>JAVLUX010000062.1:415000-492500 GCA_032164185.1 Moxostoma hubbsi
GGTGCCGATAAGAAAAACCTGTTTGAGTCAAAAGATTACAGTCTCTAGTTTCATCCGATATGCTTAACTTGTGAAAGTGATTCAGGGAGCATGAGGAGTCATTTTCAGTGTTCTGATCTTAACCCCATTGAAAGTCTTTGGGATGTTCTGGAGAAGACTTGACGGACAGGTTCGAGTCTCCCGTCATCAATACCACCTTTAGCTTTGATTACGGTGTGCATTATTTCGACAACCTCATGCAACATCCCATTTATTTCCATCCAGAGTTGCATTTATTGATGACGGGAGTCTCGAACCTGTCCGTCACGTCTTCTCCAGCACATCCCAAAGACTTTCAATGGGGTTAAGATCAGAATGCTGATTCCTCCTGCTCCCTGAATCACTTTCACAATTTAAGCCCAATGAATCTCGGCATTGTCATCCTGGAATATGCCCGTGCCATCAGGGAAGAGAAAAATCCATTGATATTGGTCATTGTGTACATTCAGGTAGTCAGCTGACTTCATTTTATTGCTGACATAGCTGAGCCTCGACCTGACCAATTAAAGCAACTCCAGATCATAACCATTATTTAAATCCAAACGCAAATTTATTAAAAATAAAAAATGAAAAAAATATCACATGTGCATAAGTATTCACAGCCTTTGCCATGACACTCAAAATTGAGCTCAGGTGCATCCTGTTTCCACTGATCATCCTTGAGATGTTTCTACAACTTGATTGGAGTCCACCTGTGGTAAATTCAGTTGATTGGACATGATTTGGAAATGCACACACCTGTCTATATAAGGTCCCACAGTTACCAGTGCATGTCAGAGCACAAACCATGAAGTCCAAGGAATTGTCTGTAGACCTCCGAGACAGGATTGTATCGAGGCACAGATCTGGGGAAGGGTACAGAGACATTTCTGCAGCATTGAAGGTCCCAATGATCACAGTGGCCTCCATCATCCGTACATGGAAGAAGTTTGGAACCACTAGAACTCTTCCTAGAGCTGGCCGCCCGGACAAACTGAGCGATCGGAGGGGAAGGGCCTTAGTCAGGGAGGTGACCAAGAACCCGATGGTCACTCTGACAGAGCTCCAACGTTTCTCTGTGGAGCGATGAGAACCTTCCAGAAGAACAACCATCTCTGCAGCACTCCACCAATCAGGCCTGTATGGTAGAGTGGCCAGACGGAAGCCACTCCTCAGTAAAATGCACATGACATCCCGCCTGAAGGACCACGAGAAAAGAAAGCTTGAACTCTTTGGCCTGAATGGCAAGGCCAATACCATCACCGGCACAATAACATCCCTACAGTGAAGCATGGTGGTGGCAGCATCATGCTGTGGGGATGTTTTTCAGCGGCAGGAACTGGGAGACTCGTCAGGATCGAGGGAAAGATGAATGCAGCAATGTACAGAGGCATCCTTGATGAAAACCTGCTCCAGAGCGCTCTGGACCTCAGACTGGGGTGAAGGTTCATCTTCCAACAGGACAACGACCCTAAGCACACAGCCAAGATAACAAAGGAGTGGCTACGGGACAACTCTGTGAATGTCCTTGAGTGTCCCAGCCAGAGCCCAGACTTGAACCCGATTGAACATCTCTGGAGAGATCTGAAAATGGCTGTGCACCGACGCTCCCCATCCAACCTGATGGAGCTTGAGAGGTCCTGCAAAGAAGAATGGGAGAAACTGCCCAAAAATAGGTGTGCCAAGCTTGTAGCATCATACACAAAAAGACTTGAGGCTGTAATTGGTGCCAAAGGTGTGAATACTTATGTACATGTGATTTATTTCATTTTTTATTTTGAATACATTTGCAAAGATTTCAAACAAATAATGAATTCAATAAATTTTGGGATAAGGCTGTAACAACAAAATGTGGGAAAAGTGAAGCGCTGTGAATACTTTCCGGATACACTGTAAATCTCAAGAGTACATATAAACCTTTCTGACTCTTGTCTGAATGCATGTCCGTGTTTGGACGTTTAACTCCTCATCTCATCGACACAATTACTTTTCATTAGTGTTATTCATTTAAACGGCACAATAAGCACTTTGAAACATCTCAGCAGATTTTTCTGTTACAGCATCATTTTATGTAAAGCGGATTTGAAATAATGTTTTGTGAAAAGCACTATACCAATAAAACTTGACTTTATGATTTAGCCTTGTGACAACTTCCCCATGTGACAACTAGCCCCAGTCTCCACTCTCTACATTTCTATATCATGTATTTTTCTGTTGCAATGTTCTTGGCTAAATGTAAAAGTTAAAAGATACTTGAGGCACATTTGTCACACTGGCAGAATCCTCAGAAGACCCTACTTAACTTTAAATGAGCCTCAGATCATTTCTCTAAGAGTTCTTGTAGGAACTAAGAGTAAGAGAGAACAGAACGTGTGTTTGGAGGATCTACAGAGGGTCCTGCGAGTGTGACAGCAGTGTGCTCTGTCCAGTATCTTAAACGCAACTGTGGTTTCTTTCTCTATGTTTGAAGTGCAAACACTTCAAACATAATCGACACTTTTAGGTAACAGATGGTGAACAGAACTTGATACAGAGAGTAAAATATCTTACCCGCTTCACTTGACTGTAGTGCGAAGGGTTTGTTTTAGTCTCGCGGTGTATGTGTGTGTGTGTGTGTGTGTGCATGTGTGTGGTGATGCCCCTCTTAAGAGTTCTCAACTCACTTCCTGTGTGATTAACATCTGAACTGCTCTACGTGAAATGATCATCATCACCCCCACAATTTTCATTTCATTTTTATTTGTACAGTGCTTTTCACAGAACAGAATGGTTCAAAGCAGAACATCTTTAATGTCTTTAAGCTCCCAATGAGCAGCCAAAGTTATAAGAGTCACTTCATGCATCTTGGATTTGTTCATTGAGCTCAGTCACAGATTCATGTGAAACAGCCTGAATGTGATAAGAGGAATGGATCATTTAGAACAGAGCACACATGATGCCTTAAAATGTTGTCTAAATAGGCAGCTCACAAGGTTTTGAGTTACTGTCTTCAGTATCTGCTTCTGTGAGAGCAACCACAACCACAAACTGTGTGTGTGTGTGTGTGTGTGTGTGTGTGTGTGTGTGTGTGTGTGTGTGTGTGTGTGTGTGTGTGTGTCACTTAAAACATTTTTAACTGTTCACACACAAATTCTTGATGTGAGAAGCCATACAGGAAGTGATCATTTCCATCTGATCTATTTCTTGTGACACACATGGCTCTATTATCATACTTCCTGCTTTAAATATACATGCATGTGTGGTGCATCAGAATGCTGCATATAGACAGAGAAATTGTGGTTTTGTTGTTGACTTTTAGATCAGAGACATACAACTGAACAACAGACAATCTGAGCGCAGCCAGGATACTACATCCATCCATTTTCGGCCACTTATCCGGGGCCGGGTCATGGTGGCAACAGACTAAGCAAAGCAGCCCATACGTACTTTTTCACGGCCACATCCTCCAGCTCACACTGGGGTATACCAAGGTGTTCCCTGATCAGCTGAGAGATATAATCTCTCCAGTGTGTTCCTCCTCCCAGTTGGAGATGCCCAGAACTCCTCTGCAGAAGGTGCCCAGGATGCATTCTAATCAGATGCCTGAACTACCTCAACTGGCTTCTTTAAATGCGGAGGAGCAGCGGCTCTGCTACAAGCCCCTTTTGGAAATTACAACTTTGCACCCTATCCCTTTGGATAAGCCCTGCCACCCTGCTCATTTTGATGCTTGTACCTGCAATATTATTCTTTCAGTCACTACCCAAAGCTTATGACAATAGATGAGAGCTTTGCCCACAGATTATATGGAGTGGCTAGAGCATATTATATTATATATATACGTAGTGGCTAGAGCACAGGGCTGCTAATCAGAAAGTCGCTGGTTCAAAACCCACAGCCACCACCATTGTGCCCTTGAGCAAGGCACTTAACTCCAGGTTGCTCCGGGGGGATTGTCCCTGTAATAAGTGCACTGTAAGTTGCTTTGGATAAAAGCGTCTGCCAAATGCATAAATGTAAATGTAAAATGTAAATGTAGATTCAGCATTCTCTTTACCCCCAAGGTACAGCAACCACATTCCTGCAGTCGCTGCACTGATCTGCCTAATGATCTCATGCTCCAACTTTCCCTCACTCTTGAACAAGACCTGAGATACTTGAACTCCTCCACTTGGGGCAGCTGCTCGCTCCATACCAGAAGAGAACAATCCACCCAATTTCCAGCAGAGAGCTATGGCCTCAGACTTGAAGGTGCAGACCCTCATCCAAACCGTTTCACACTTGGCCACAATCCCCCCCCATTAAGCAGTGGAGGCAGGGCCGCTGATAAGGGGGGACAACTGGACCTGTAGTCCCAGGCCCGGGCTTGAGGGGGGCCAGACTGGAGGGGTGGTCCACATAAAAGGCGATTCCATTTTATAGAGCACATCTAAATGCATTCAGCAGGAGACACAGATATAAACATGGATACAGCGCTAAACCGTGAAAGCCGTCCGGGTAGCACGCATCGATGGGATAACTGTCCACATCTCATGTAGACCATGAACAGGATCAGTGACAATCAAAAGCCCTGTTGGAGTCCAGCACCCACTAGGAACAAGCTTGACTTAGTGCTGAGAAGGTGGACACAGCACTCACAACATTTAAACAGTGATGAAATGCATGCATCTGCGGCCCCTGTAGCCATTTTCCCACAGCGTCCCACACAGGACATCCCAGAGGACACGGGTCATTTGTCTTCTCCAAGTCCACAAAACATATGCAAACTGGATGAGAAAACTCCTACGGCCCCCCTCGGACCCACGCTATGGTATAAAGCTGATCCACTGTTCCAACACCGGGACAGATCTGCATTGTTTCTCCTAAATCCGAGGTTTGACAATCGTCTGGAGTATCCCTTGAAGTGTGATCCCTCGATAGTTGGAACACACCCTAAGGTCCTCCCTCTTTTATCCCCTTTTCTCCCGATTTGGAATGCCTAATTCCTACTACTTAGTAGGTCCTCATGGTGGCACTGTTACTCGCCTCAATCCGGGTGGCGGAGGACAAGTCTCAGTTGCCTCCACTTCTGAAACCTTCAATCTGCGCATCTTATCACCTAACTCGTTGTGCATTATATCGTGGAGACTCTGTATGTGGGGGCAAATGCTACCCTCCATGATCCACGCACAGCTTACCACACGCCCCATTGAGAGCGAGAACCACATTATAGCGACCAAGAGGAGGTTACCCCATGGGACTCTACCCTCCCTAGCAACCGGGCCAATTTGGTTGCTTAGGAGACATGACTGGAGTTACTCAGCACGCCCTGGATTTGAACTCGCGACTTCAGGGGTGGTAGTCAGCATCAAAACTTACTGAGATACCCAGGCCCCAATTTTCGGTCCCCCTTTTTAAAAATTGGAACCACCACACCCATAAGCCAATCCCCAGGTACTGTCCACAACCTCCATGCAATAATGAAATGGAGGGTCAGCTATGACAGCAAAAAAAAAAAAAACAGGGCCTATCTTTGTACACTCCTGGCGCATTGCCACTTTGGAGGTCTTTGACCATCTCAGTGATCTCTGCCAGGGAAAATGACCCCTCCAATATTCAGCGAGTATGAAGTGGAGTCGTGAGTTTGAATCCAGGGCATGCTGAGTGACTCCAGTCAGGTCTCCTTAGCAACCAAATTGGGCTGGTTGCTAGGGAGGGTAGAGTCACATGGGGTAACCTCCTCGTGGTCACTATAATGTGGTTCTCACTCTCGGTGGGGCGCGTGGTAAGATGTGTGTGGATGCCGCGGAGAATAGCGTGAAGCCTCCACACGCATTACGACTCCATGGTAACACGCTCAACAAGTCACGTGATAAGATGCACGGATTGACGGTCTCAGACGCGGAGGCAACTGAGATTCGTCCTCTGCTGCCTGGATTGAGGCGAGTCAGTACTTAGAGCGCATTGGGAGTTGGGTGTTCCAAATTGGGAGAAAAAAAAATTCTCAAGTGCCCATTCACTCATGTGCCATCTGCAGTGAAAGCCATTCACACATCTGCCCAAAGTAAGATGTGCCTCTATCATCATTCTTTTGTCTTTTGATCATTAAAACGCTTTTATACACTCACCTTTGCAGTAGTATCAGTGTCACCATATATTACAATAACAGTGTAATCGGCACATATTATGGCCGTGTGTAGCGTGTTAGCGCATTAGTGTCAAGAATTAAGAATGTAAATAAAACAAATATTTTCTTTTTACTGCATATACATTACTATAAATCATCATCAAGTGGTTAAAACAGCTTTTTCTGACCTCATGTAAATTCTTCTCATAGAATGAAGCATAAAGTCATTGATGACACATTTTAATGTCACATTAGTTAATGTTTTACATGTGGCATCCTCATATTGAAATGGGTGAAAAACCCTAAGACGAATGTTTTGCAGATCAAAAGCTCCAATCAGTCAGAATGTCTGTCTGCAACACAAGTGTCAGTAGCACAGTTTAATATCAGTCTGGTGGGAAACAACATCATGTTCACATGTTCAAAGTTTGTAAAGTTCATCACATCTAATCAGTGAATGACATTTAGTTAATTAAGTTGACTGATTGAACCAGATATCCACGAGTTGAACTGATTGTTTGTATGTTTCTCCTTCAGAAAGATGTTCCACTGGCTGAGAGCTTTGAGATGTTCTGCATGTTATTTGCCGCTCACTCAGTCTCTATGTGTGTGTTTGTTACATGATAACATATCTGGACACAAACACACATTTATCCGGTCAGTCCAAAAGCAGCACAGTTGCGTGTGTGTGTTTCCTATGTTATATTTTAAGGACAAAAAATGTTCTCTAGAAGTCAGACAAAACCTCCTTTTTTATCCCCTTATCTCCCTATTTGGAATACCTCCACATCTGAAAACGTCAATCCGTGCATCTTATCACGTGACTCGTGTTACTGGGGGAGATCAGACCAGATGCTGGTGTTACTGGGGGAGATCAGATCAGATGCTGGTGTTACTGGGGGAGAACAGATCAGATGTTGGTGTTACTGGGGGAGATCAGATCAGATGCTGGTGTTACTGGGGGAGATCAGATCAGATGCTGGTGTTACTGGGGGAGATCAGATGCTGGCATTTACTGGGGGAGAACAGATCAGATGCTGGTGTTACTGGGGGAGATCAGATCAGATGCTGGTGTTACTGGGGGAGATCAGATCGGATGCTGGTGTTACTGGGGAAGATCAGATCAGATGCTGGTGTTACTGGGGGAGAACAGATCAGATGCTGGTGTTACTGGGGGAGATCAGATTAGATGCTGGTGTTACTGGGGAAGATCAGATCAGATGCTGGTGTTACTGGGGGAGAACAGATCAGATGCTGGTGTTACTGGGGGAGATCAAATCAGATGCTGGTGTTACTGGGGGAGATCAGATGCTGGTGTTACTGGGGGAGATCCGATCAGATGCTGGTGTTACTGGGCGAGAACAGATCAGATGCTGTTGTTTCTGGGGGAGATCCGATCAGATGCTGGTGTTACTGGGGTGATCAGATCAGATGCTGGTGTTACTGGGGGAGATCAGATCAGATGCTGTGGTTTCTGGGGGAGATCAGATGCTGGTGTTACTGGGGGAAGATCAGATCAGATGCTGGTGTTACTGGGGGAGATCCGATCAGATGCTGGTGTTACTGGGGGAGATCAGATCAGATGCTGGTGTTACTGGAGGAGATCAGATCGGATGCTGGTGTTACTGGGGGAGATCAGATTAGATGCTGGTGTTACTGGAGGAGATCAGATCAGATGCTGGCGTTACTGGGGGAGATCAGATCAGATGCTGGTGTTACTGGGGGAGATCAGATCAGATGCTGGTGTTACTGGGGGAGATCAGATGCTGGCATTTACTGGGGGAGAACAGATCAAATGCTGGTGTTACTGGGGGAGATCAGATCAGATGCTGGTGTTACTGGGGGAGATCAGATCGGATGCTGGTGTTACTGGGGGAGAACCGATCAGATGCTGGTGTTACTGGGGGAGATCCGATCAGATGCTGGTGTTACTGGGGGAGATCAGATGCTGGTGTTACTGGGGGAGATCCGATCAGATGCTGGTGTTACTGGGGGAGAACAGATCAGATGCTGTTGTTTCTGGAGGAGATCAGATGCTGGTGTTACTGGGGTGATCAGATCAGATGCTGGTGTTACTGGGGGAGATCAGATCAGATGCTGTTGTTTCTGGGGGAGATCCGATCAGATGCTGGTGTTACTGGGGGAGATCAGATCAGATGCTGGTGTTACTGGGGGAGATCCGATCAGATGCTGGTGTTACTGGGGGAGATCAGATCAGATGCTGGTGTTACTGGAGGAGATCAGATGCTGGTGATACTGGGGGAGATCAGATCGGATGCTGGTGTTACTGGGGGAGATCAGATTAGATGCTGGCGTTACTGGAGGAGATCAGATCAGATGCTGGCGTTACTGGGGGAGATCAGATCAGATGCTGGTGTTACTGGGGGAGATCAGATCAGATGCTGGTGTTACTGGGGGAGATCCGATCAGATGCTGGTGTTACTGGGGGAGATCAGATGCTGGTGTTACTGGGGGAGATCAGATGCTGGTGTTACTGGGGGAGATCCGATCAGATGCTGGTGTTACTGGGGGAGATCAGATGCTGGTGTTACTGGGGGAGATCAGATGCTGGTGTTACTCGAGGAGATCAGATCGGATGCTGGTGTTACTGGGGGAGATCAGATTAGATGCTGGTGTTACTGGGGGAGATCAGATCAGATGCTGGTGTTACTGGAGGAGATCAGATCGGATGCTGGTGTTACTGGGGGAGATCAGATTAGATGCTGGTGTTACTGGAGGAGATCAGATCAGATGCTGGTGTTACTGGGGGAGATCAGATTAGATGCTGGTGTTACTGGAGGAGATCAGATCCGATGCTGGTGTTACTGGGGGAGATCCGATCAGATGCTGGTGTTACTGGGGGAGATCAGATGCTGGTGTTACTGGGGGAGATCAGATCAGATGCTGGTGTTACTGGGGGAGATCAGATGCTGGTGTTACTGGGGGAGATCAGATCAGATGCTGGTGTTACTGGAGGAGATCAGATCAGATGCTGGTGTTACTGGGGGAGATCAGATTAGATGCTGGTGTTACTGGGGGAGATCAGATCAGATGCTGGTGTTACTGGAGGAGATCAGATCGGATGCTGGTGTTAATGGGGGAGATCAGATTAGATGCTGGTGTTACTGGAGGAGATCAGATCAGATGCTGGTGTTACTGGGGGAGATCAGATTAGATGCTGGTGTTACTGGAGGAGATCAGATCCGATGCTGGTGTTACTGGGGGAGATCAGATCCGATGCTGGTGTTACTGGGGAGATCAGATCAGATGCTGGTGTTACTGGGGGAGATCAGATGCTGGTGTTACTGGGGGAGATCAGATCAGATGCTGGTGTTACTGGGGGAGAACAGATCAGATGCTGGTGTTACTGGGGGAGATCAGATGCTGGTGTTACTGGGGGAGATCAGATCAGATGCTGGTGTTACAGGGGGAGATCAGATGCTGGCGTTACTGGGGGAGATCAGATCAGATGCTGGCGTTACTGGGGGAGGACCATCATTCATCAGTTGCAGCAAAATTCATTTTTGATCTGCACACCCTCAGAAACCAATTACTGCCTTGATGTACTTCAGTCACAGTACTTTTATTCTCTTATGTTCATAATGTCCTGTTAAATGCTTATTTTATTTTATATTGTATAGTGTATATTGTTATTATGTATAGTGTTGATTCATTACCTGGCACCTTATTTTAATTCTATCTTTATTGTTATTTGTTACCATTTTATTATTATTATTTGTCTTGTCATTATCTGTTTTGTGTATTAATGCTTTGGCAATATTGTATGTAAACACAATCATGCCAATAAAGTACTTTTAAATGAGTGTGTGTGTGTGTGTGTGTGTGTGTGAGAGAGAGAGAGAGAGAGAGAGAGAGAGAGAGAGTGAGTGTGTGTCTGTCTAAGAGTGTGTGTGTGAGAGAGAGAGAGTGAGTGTGTGTCTGTCTAAGAGTGTGTGTGAGAGAGAGAGAGTGAGAGTGAGTGTGCGTGCGTGTGTAATATCAGGTGAATCATAGAAAGTGTTCAGGAAGGGTTTCCTGTTGTATAATAACCAACAGAAGCAGTAAAACCAGTTTCATTCAGGTATGATGATGATGATGATGATGTCACACACAGCCGTTATTCAACACGACACACAAAACATTGTGTTTGATTCAATGTAGAACACAGCAGATAAAAAGGTTCTGCAGTGTCACATTTCAGTCCAGCCCACTTAAGAATAATATTCATTTACTTTATGAACACAATTCACTAAAATGAGCACGTTTACAGAGATCTCATTCATCTCATGGGACGCTTTATAAAGTTTGTGTTTTTGCACACACATAATCAGGTGTTTGTTTTGGTTTATTTTTGCTCGAAACAAAGTGAAAGCAGCATCAACAGCCGGTCTGAAACAAACACAGTGCCGCTGTTTTAAATATCAACACTCTTACAACAGTGTCCAACCATAGACTGTAAAAAAAGATGGACGACGCCCCTTCGCTCTTTTCCATCGGAGAGAACTGAAGCCGCCAGTGTCCCGATATGGCGCTGACATCTTGGAACTTGAGTCTGCGCACTTGCGTTTTCGGGACCAGTCATGCGCAGTAGTGAGCAGGAAGTAAAGCCGCGAAAACAAGGCCCCGCCCTCACTCTCGCAGAATCAATCGCAAGCACACGCCCCTGCCAGATCGGTTAGCACATTCTACTGCAGAACAACCCATTATGTCGGTGTGAAATAATTAATTATAGAAATTTAGATATGTAATTTAAAGCTCCAATCTCCTCAATCCTCCGAATATCCCGAAAAAAAGTCCGTTGGTGCTTCAGTGACTACTTCGCTCAGAGAACCTGTCAATCACAGCTGTCAATCATGACGTAACAGCACCGTTTTTATAGCATCAAATAACTAACTAAAAACAAACTTATTTTAAAAACAAACACTTGAAATTACATCAGCGTGATAAAAACTACAGTAAATGACAGAAACTGTCTTTGGAAAAAAGATATGTGAAGTGTAATTTAATTGTTTAGTTGGTCTCACGTCCCGTTGAATAACATGGGGAGGCGGGGTTTATGACCAATACTAGGACCGGCCTCTGGGGGGCGATCGAGACGTTTTGGCTTCACTTTTGAGGGCTTGTGCGGCACGCTTGTGTCCAACACTCAATACTCACGGAGACACACAGACCTCCGCTGGGTTTAACTTCATCAGTGTGAGCACAGAACACTTGTTCCTCATCTGATGAATCACATGATTCTTAAAGTGATAGTACAAGCAAAAGTTACAATTCTGTCATCATTTACTCACCCTCGTGTTGTTCCAAACCTGAGCGACATTCTGTCTTCAGTAGAACACAAGAAGAGATGTTTCGCAGAATGTTAGTGTGAGTTGTCATTCACTTCATTGCAATAAAAGATGGTGACTGAGGTTTATGTTCTCCTGGACCTCTCGTTTGTGCCCAACAGAAGCAAAGTCACACGGGTTTGGAGAGCCAGATCTCATTCAGATTATGTGACTGTGGCGACATTTTTGCATAATGACACATACTGTGGCAGTTCTGATGTGAAATGCCCACAATCCACCATGTGGCGCTAAAAGCGAGTTAAATGTTCTCTGGAACAGACGAGGTTTTTAAGGTTAATGCTCGGAGGAAACTGCTCTTATACGTACAAGCCATGTGATAATCATGATGCAAACATGTAGCTATAGTAGTATGTAACTATTCATCAAAGTCCACATGTTGCCGGAATATTCCCTAATTCATATGTGGCCTCACCGTATATAACAAACATTAGCACGGAGCGACAGATCTCAGCTCAGGAGAGAATTACTCATGATTTACACACAATAACTCAATAGTCTCAACATTAATCTGATTTTATAAGATGTTTAGCGGATGCTAATTAGAATGCAATGCTTTCCAGATCTGTCTGTATCTGTGAATGAGATCAAACGTTTGCACAACATTCTCCTAACGAGAAAAACACCAGAAACAACGAGATATCTGCAAACCACTGAATCCTGTGGAACAGCCAAATAAACACACACTCAATCCATCAGGATATTCACCTCACCGGTCATGAAACGCTTTGACAGTGAGGATCTTCCTGTGTTGATGTGTTTCCTGTTGAAACAGGAAGTTGGGTCAGATATATTGATGGGATAATACCTTCACAATCCACACACACACACTCACAATCCACACACACAATCTCACACACACACACAATCCACACAATCTCACACACACTCACAATCTCTCTCACACACACACACACACTCACAATCCACACACACACACACTCACACTCCACACACACACAATCTCTCACAATCCACACACACAATCTCACACACGCTCACAATCTCACACACACACTCACAATCTCTCACACACACACACACACACAATCTCTCACACACACACAATCTCACACACACACAATCTCTCACACACACACACTCACACAATCTCTCACACACACACACTCACACAATCTCTCACACACACAATCTCTCACACACACAATCTCACACACACACACAATCTCACACACACACTCACAATCTCACACTCACACACACACAATCTCACACACACACACACAATCTCTCACACACACACACACAATCTCACACACACACAATCTCTCACACACACACACACACACTCACACACACACAATCTCTCACACACACAATCTCACACTGTATTTTAAAAAACACAAAACTTTAAACAATAGTAAAAATATCTTTATTAATATACGTTTACTTCATTTTAAAAACAATATCTGAGTGATATAAAGACACACACACACACATTCAATAACTTAGCAGCAGTTATAAAAACATTGAGACTGGTTTTGAAGCTTGTATTAAAGGTATAAAAATAGATGATTTCACATGCATATATATCTGACTACATGAACACATGATCAGATTGTGAACGAATCTTCAGTGCAAAATCTTTGAATCTTTAATCAATATTTATCAACTTGTTCCATCACTGAAATGTATTTTCTTCTCGGCTGTCGTCATCGTTTCCTCATGAAGACAATCATTCAAGTACATTCAACATTATGTTCCAGTTATTTCCAGAGTAGATTTGATTCGCGCTGTATATACACGTGTATTCTCATCAACTTCAGCTTGTTTGACTTTGTAATGTGCTCCAAACGTCTCCTACTTCCAGTTAAATGTCCTTCCGACCAGCTCGAAGAACTTCCTGTTCGGTTCGTCAAAGTATTCGTGGAGTTTCTGGAGGATTTCAGGCGCCACTTGAGGGTGTTCTCGACCTTTCGAGCTGTGCAAACACCTCTCTCGACCGCCGTCCCGCAGACAGTAGAAACCTTTGGTCTCGTTGAAGTAAAAGTTGGAGGCGTTGATCTGCGGTTCTAACTGAAGGAACTCCTCCACCTTCTTCATCTCCGACAGAGGATCTCTGATGAGTGCGTCTCCGTCCACCAGGTGTAAGCGGTCTCTAGGAAACACGCTGAGCCAGCGCTGCAGGTGGACGTGGTACAGACTGCGGTTCAGGGCTTTATAGTTCAGGTTCAGCTGTCCGTCGCGCAGCAACAGCGTCTCCAGTGGTTGCTGTCGTTTGTGTTTCTCCAGACGGTTGTGGGACACCTGCGTGTAATCCGAAAGCAGACGCTCCGTCGGCTCTCGTACGATCAGCAGGAGTTTGACGTCCGGCTTCATCTGGTGAACGCGCTCCGGGACCCCGTTGGAGGTGAAGTACGCGGGTGTTTTCTCCACCGTCAGTTGGCCTGGTCGTGCGTAGGGCATCTGCAAGCGGTACCAGTCCAGACCGCGCCGGTAGTGACTGTCCCAGTCGAAGAAGTGAACCTCATTCCGAGCGGTGACGACAGCGCTGTGGAGATTCAACATCTCGATCAGAGCACGTGTTCCACCCTTCCTCACACCGATGATGATGATGTCGGGCAGCTGGCGTGTGGCATTTGTGGGCGGGGCAGAGGTAGGTCGCGGAGCGATGGGAGGAGTTTGAGTGAGGAACAACAGCATAGCGAAGATCACGACGGCCATCAGAACAATCCGACACCACTTCAGCCTGACAGCACACACACACACTCGCTGGGCTCTGAAACACAAATACAGATGATTTATATGTCACTTATACATCTTTAATATGACTTTACACTATTGTACAATAACATAGTTACATGTTTTTGGACTTACACTTCTAGGGATGGGACAAGATATTGCATTTCGAAATATCGTGAACCAACATGAATGACAAACCATATAATAATAAATAATAATAATAATGCATTTTATTTATAGGCGCCTTTCTCAACACTCAAGGTCACCTTACAAAATCAACAATAAAACACTCAATCCAATTAACATTGAATCAGCAAAAGCATGCAATATAATAACATAAAATACTATTTAAAAAACAGAGAGAAAGGATGGGATCCTTACAGTGAAACGCATTTAAAAGTTAAAGAGAATATGCATGTCTAAAAAGATAAGTTTTTAAGTGAGTTTTAAAAGTAGTTATGGACGTGGAGTGTTGAATGTAGTGGGGCAGAGAGTTCCAGAGATATGGGGCTGAATGACTGAAAGCTCTATATCCCATGGTAACCAGACGAGCCTGTGGAAGGATGAGCTGAATGGAAGAAGAGGACCTGAGAGAACGAGTGGGTATCTTGATATGAAGGAGCTCAGTGAGATACTTAGGTGCAAGATTATTGATAGCTTTAAATGTAAGGAGAAGAATTTTATAAATTATGCGATATTTGAAGGGCAGCCAGTGAAGTTGCTGCAGGACAGGTGTTATGTGACTAATAAAGGGGGTTCTGGTAATGATACGGGCAGCAGAGTTTTGGACAAGTTGTAATTTATGAATAGATTTGTCAGGTAGCCCATAGAGGAGAGAATTGCAATAATCTAAGCGGGAGGTAACCAAGGTGTGAACCAGAATTTCAGCACTGTTAGAGGAGAGAGTTGGACGTAAGCGAGAGATGTTACGTAAATGGAAATATGCTGACCGAGTGATATTATTAATGTGGGACTGAAATGACAGAGTGCTATCTAGGATGACACCCAGACTCTTAACATGAGGAGAGGGAAACACAGATGAATTATCGATGGAGATGGAGAAGTCATTTATTTTAGAGAGGATGGATTTGGTGCCAATTAAGAGGAGTTCAGTTTTATCACTATTAAGCTTGAGAAAATTTAGCGAGAACCAGGATCTGATTTCCTGAAGGCAATTTGATAGGGAGGTGGGAGGGAGAGATATATTGGGTTTGGTGGATAAGTAGAGCTGGGTGTCATCTGCATAGCAATGGAACTGGATGTTATGTTTACGAAAAATATGGCCAAGAGGGAGAAGGTAAATAATGAACAAAAGTGGTCCAAGGACAGAGCCTTGGGGAACACCAGAGGAAAGGGGGGCAGAGTGAGATCGGAAATTTTTAAGTTTGACAAACTGAGTACGGCCGGAAAGATATGATTTAAACCAGTGCAAGGGTGTATCAGATAATCCTAGAGAAGCTAATCGGTCAATAAGGATGGTGTGGGAGATGGTGTCAAAAGCCGCACTCAGGTCCAGAAGGATGAGGATTGTTAGTAATCCAGAATCTGCAGCCGTGAGGAGGACATTGGTTATTTTAACAAGAGCTGTTTCGGTGCTATGAAGGGGACGAAAGCCTGATTGGAACTGTTCATAGAGACTATTGTAGGTGAGGTGGTCATGAATCTGAGAAGCAACTGTTTTTTCCAGAATTTTTGAAAGGAAAGGGAGGTTAGAAATTGGACGGAAATTGTTAAAGTTGCTGGGGTCAGCCCCAGGTTTCTTAAGAATAGGGGTTATTGCCGCTGATTTGAGAGCTGACGGAACAATACCAGTGATAAGCGAGGAATGGATAATTGCAGTTATAAGAGGGGTCAGGGAGTGAATGCATGTTTTAACCAATATAGTCGGAAGAGGATCAAGTTGACAAGTTGATGGTTTGGATTTACGAACAAGGTTGGTTATTTCAACATCAGAGGGGAGGGTGAAGGTAGATAAAAGATGACAAGAAGATATTTGAATATCAGACGATAGTTCAAAGGTTGAGATCTGAGGGGGTAACTGTTGATATATACGATCAATTTTAGAAGAAAAAAATGTCATAATAGAATTACAGAAATCAGTGGAGTAAAAATGTAGTGGTAGAGAATCAGGTGGACGAAGTGTTTTATGGACCAGTGAAAAAAGTGCTTGAGAGTTACCAGAGCCTGAGCTAATTAAGTCTGTATAATAGATGGACTTTGCAGTGGAAAGAGAATCTTTATAGGAAAGTAAATGGGTATAAAACATTTGTTTGTGAATGGCCAGACCAGTTTTTCTATAGAGGCGTTCCAATTGACGACCTCTAGCTTTCAGTTGGCGATGTTCAGAAGTAAACCAGGGTGCAGATTGGGAAAAGGAAACAGTCCGTGTTTTTATTGGAGCCAGGGTATCGAGAAGATGGTGTAGGCCACAATCATAGTGACTGAGCAGTTCATCAGGGGTGGATGTGAAGTCAATATTGGGAAGATTGGCAATACCAGAGTCTAGAGCTGCTGGGTCAATGGACTTGATGTTACGGAAGGAAATTGTACGTGACAGTTTTGTTTTGAACAGTGTCGCCTTAGCATTAAATGAAATAAGTTTATGATCAGAGATGGGAAGGTCCAATGCAGTACAGTTAAAAGGAGTGACACCAAAGCAGCAAAGTAGATCCAAGATATGGCCCTTTGAATGGGTGGGGAAATTAATAAACTGCTGCAATTCGAAACTATCAAGGCATGATATAAAGTCTTTTGTGAGATAGTTATTGTCTTTATGAATATGGATGTTAAAATCACCAAGGAGAATAACATTAGGGGAAAGAGGTGATATAAGTGTAAGAAAATCTAAAAATTCATTAATGAATTCTGAATTGGGCTTAGGTGGACGATACACAGTGGCTACAATGATAGGGGATGGACCATTTAGTTTAATGACAAGAGACTCAAATGACTGATAAAGTGGCACAGAGACAGGCGAGACTTTCCAACTCTCGCGATATATTATCGCGAGACCTCCCCCGCGACCTGTAACGCGGGGTTGACAGCTGTACACAAACCCGGGGGGAGTTGCTTCATTCAACTGGGAAAAGTCATTTGGCTGCTGCCAAGTCTCTGTCAGACTAAAAAAGTCATATTTATGATCATTGATGAAATCCTGGAGAAAAAGTCCTTTGCCCGAAAGTGATCGTATGTTGTATAATCCAAAGTGGAGATCACTAAGGTTGTTCTTGTGGAAGACAGAGCTAGCATTAGTAGACCTGGGTAGACTGGTTAGCACACTCTGGTCCACTCTCCTGCTGGATGATCTCGGTTGACGGCGAGATGAGGACCAGAAGGAGTTGATTGAAGTAGAAACATCGATGTTGAAACTCCGTCGGGACCCACGATGAAGATATCTCCGACGAGGTAAGCGAGCATTTTCCGAGCCAGAGTGCAGCGTCGATTTTAACACTGCTGAGGCAGTCGGATTGATGCAGAGTTTGAGAAGTTCAGCAGTCGAGTATTGAAACAGAGCCGACGAGGAACTTGTGAGGAAAAGCGCAACAATCCACATAAGTATCACCGACTTGCTGATCCACATTTTGGCTCACACAGAAAAGCAAAAGAGCCAGATATAGCTGGTATGAACGCAGCAATCGGTGACAGTATATCAGCAAGGGCAATAAACAATTGCAGTTCAATAAAAACCGAGGTAAAAAAAGCCCAAAATTAAATAAACAATCGGAAAGCAGCGGCAGCCAGTCGCGCCAGCGTTCACTTCCTAGTTGAAAAAAATGTAAAATGTAAAAAATGTGTCCATGTTATCATAAATGTCTCTTTAAACATTTCTCTCTGTCACTGTTTACGGAGTTTGCACAAGCTCCTTGAAGTGCTTAATGTGCTTTAATGTATGCTTTTAGAAATGTAACTACTTTAACCTTCTGAGACCCCGTGTACACATGCGTGGACATTACGTTTTGGCTTCGCTATATAGGCTAAGCATAATTTAAATTAAATTAAATCGACTGATCTCAGTTCAGGAGACTCTGTGCTGTCAGTAAAGGGTTAATGTGAGTCATGTGACCAAACAACATGGCGCTGATCACAGCGGAGTTTGTGTTTGGGAGGAACGGCAACAAAACTGCATCTGGTGAGAAACCTCATTAAGTTTTTACATTGAAACCTGTTTGAGTTCAAAGATTCGAGTCTCTAGTTTCATCTGATATGCCATTTTTAACATTTCATCGATTTATCACGAAACGGCACGCTGATAAACACAATGACCACGTATGTGGACTATAGACTCATTTTCAGTTCAAATATCCAATATTCACTGTGTTCATCCAAAAACTGATAAATGTGTCTTTCAGAGGCTTTATATGGAGTTATGATGAAAATAAGATGCATTTCAAACTGTTCTGAGACCAGTGCAGACAGACAGCACACTGGAGGTTAAGTCATGCACTAAATAGGGAGCAAGGGAGCATCCTATATCTCTCCTATAACTGTTCTGAGACCAGTGCAGACAGACAGCACACTGGAGGTTAAGTCATGCACTAAATAGGGAGCAAGGGAGCATCCTATAACTCTCCTATAACTGTTCTGAGACCAGTGCAGACAGACAGCACACTGGAGGTTAAGCCGTGCGCTAAATAGGGAGCAAGGGTGCGTCCTATAGCTCTCCTTTAACTGTTCTGAGACCAGTGCAGACAGACAGCACACTGGAGGTTAAGTCATGCACTAAATAGGGAGCAAGGGAGCATCCTATAGCTCTCCTATAACTGTTCTGAGACCAGTGCAGACAGACAGCACACTGGAGGTTAAGTCATTCACTAAATAGGGAGCAAGGGAGCATCCTATATCTCTCTATGCAGTTAAGTGCGTTCACTCCTAAAATCTGATCAAAAGTTCAGTTTCAGCTGCAGATGATGTTTGGATCAACATGTTTGACACACATGGGACGATGATCATCAGTACATAGATTCACCATTTATAATGGATCATTTTATTTGAACATGATTGACAGTGATTGGATGATGCTGGACGTTACATTCAATCTGAATTAATTATGATCATTTATGATGTAACGTCTCAAAAACATGAATAATCAACACTCTGTATACACCATAAACTATTTGATGAATAAAATCTGTCTTTCTATATCTTGATATTATTTAAAATTTCAACTGTCCACATATGAGGACATCAATAACATTTGAATCAAGCACAAGTTGATTATATTCAGCAGATACTCGTTTTAAAATATCAGTTACAATATAATAATTACTATCACTTTTACTTTATTAAATTAAGCTGTTATTTATCCCAATACAAGAGTCACTTTTCATTTTAAATAGATCGATATAAACATTGAAACTACTTTGTTTTCACAGATAACCACTAGATGGTGCCATAAACATGTGAAATGTACATAATATAGGTCGTGTGACTTGTCAAACGTTGTCTATCTTATTTGAAACACACGCTGTTATAGGGTTAAATAATTTGCAGCCTTTGCCGCTTGATAATTGCATGACGTCATATCTCGATTTCGATTTTATTTCGATAAATCGTTCAGCGCTAACATTAGTACTATGGCATTCTTTAAAGTACCATGTAAATATCATGGTATATGAATATAGTATATAATTAACAGGACGAACAATCGGATGATATTTTGAGATTATTGGCATCGTCTGATATCTGCGTCTGATTGGCTAAATCTCAAACTCTACAAATACACTCGTCAATTGTTTCAAGCAATTAATTGCACTTTGAGGAAATATTCTGTACTGACAACATTACCTCAATTAAAGTTGCTTTAGTTGTATTAAATCATATATGTCAATAATATGACTCTCTATAGTTATCTTTACCAGTCATTAAAAACATACATTAATCGATCACTAATGATGTATATTCCCATACTTCACCATCTATAACTGTACCATTAACTGCCACAGTTACTCTATTAAACTCTAAAGAAACTTCATTTTCAAGACATCAGAAATAAAGTGAACCTGTAACTTTTACATTTAAATGCATTTCACACTTTACTTCAGTAACTGGATGGAGACACTTTGAAACATTATAAAGTTTTCTGATTCTTAAAACTTCTGTTACTAATTAGATTATATTAACACAATCAAATGAATAAGAAAACACCGATTTAATCTCCAGAAATAACGCATTATTAGCTGTGTGATTAATAGTTTTACCAGCAGAAACTGATTATTATTGATGATTATTGATTTCACAAGTTTTCACGGAGTTTTTGACACACACACACACACACACACACACACACACGCACACAGTTCGCTGTTGTGTGTTCTAATCATTATGATCAATAAGTGTCTTACCTGTTGATCGGACCTCACGAGCTCTTATGAAGAGAAATAAAACATCCTCGCACAGTTGTCTCACGTGCGCGCGCGTTCCGAGCGTCCTGCACGAGATTCATAAACACGCCGCGCCCGCGCTGACGTCACCGCGAACACGCCTTCCGAATCTGTGACGTCACCGCTCATCGTGTACTGTTAAAAGTTCCTTTTCTTTTGCGCTGTAAGCGCTTTATTCATAGGAACAAATGAGTCGATTCCTTACACAGATTTCTGCTCAAAACTTTCTGTTTAAAAGATCCCACATTCAACAGTCTCATGAATAACAGCAAGAATAACAAATCAGAAGGATTATGATGACTTGTGTAACGCTTTACAGTTCATTGTTCAGTAACAATAAATGCTAAAAGAGAAGACCGCTTTGAAACTTTGATTTATCATTTTTACCTGCTAATTTAACAATGGATCATTTATCTTTTCTCTCATTTTCTTCCCTTTACTTTTTCTTAATTGTGACTTCAGAAATTAATTTTAGAAACAATTTTCAACTTTAACATTTTTTTTTTTTGTGACTTTTTAGTTCCATTAGCACAAGGTTAGGGAACGGACTGCATATTACTTACTGCCTGACATTGAGGGGTTAAACAGGCTAATTAATATTATTATTATAAGTAGTAGTAATAATAATAATATTTGAATGAATTAAGGCCTTTTTAATGAGCATATATTGCAATTTACCAGGTCCATTTCTTCATTTCTGTGAAGAAAATGATTCCCTATAAAGCTGTTAATATATAAGAATAGATCCATTCAAATGCATTTATGTGGCATAAGATCTTAAAATGCTGTGCTCTTTAACACAACAGCGGCTGGCAGTTTTCTGCCATTTCAGTCATTTGACCGATCTAATGGCAAGTAAACTCCATATAAAGGCCTTAATGCATAAGAAAAGATTAATAACCCTACATTTTCCTTAGCAACCAAATTGTCCTGGTTGCTAGGGAGAGTAGAGTCACATGGGGTAACCTCCTCGTGGTCGCTATAATGTGGTTCTCACTCTCGGTGGGGCGTGTGGTGAGTTGTGTGTGGATGCCGCGGAGAATAGCGTGAAACCTCCACATGCGCTATGTCTCCACGGTAACACGCTCAACAAGTCACGTGATAAGATGCGCGGATTGACGGTCTCAGACGCAGAGGCAACTGAGATTCGTCCTCCACCACCTGGATTGAGGCGAGTCACTACGACACCACGAGGACTTGGAGCACATTGGGAATTGGGCGTTCCACATTGGGGAGCAAATAAATTTTTTTTATAAAATAACCCTAAATTTAAAAGGAAATGAAAAGCAGTTCAGACGTCACCACTGTTTATTGCAAGTATGATTTGGAAATAAACACAGAGAAAAAAGTGATACAAGTGGCAGGAGGTCTGACATGTCATGTGATCCATCAGTGCCAGCTTCTGCCAGCCAGTGAGAGATCGAACCCCTATCAACGGCTACGCTGAGCGTAAAGCCGAACCCTTTAAGCTTGAAGTGTAGAGATAGCTTGGCGCCAAGTTTGTCAGCAAATGGTTTATCCACTCTCTTGCTATTGCCCATGTGCCAACCCCTCCGTGTGGTGAAGGTGGCATGTGTGCCTTCAGGTGTTGATCCCTGGGAAAGCCTTGTAAACTGCTCGTCATCGTACATGCGTCTGTTCCCTAACACCCCCCGCACTAATGGTACAGCCCACAGCGCAAATTGCATTTGATGAAAGGTGCATTATGATTCCTAATAATTAATATTTATTTAATGTATATTAACACAGAATCTGAGTGTGCAAAACTCTTTCTGAGAAAAGTGTTTTAGAAAGTAACTAGAGTGATTAGTAATGTGATTACTTTTCCCATGAAGTAATGGGTAGTGAAATATGATTACAAGTTAAGAGGAATCATTTGTAGTAGATTAGTTTTTTGAGTAACTGGTGTGGGAAACATCTGCAGCATCTGGGCATCTCTAGCGCCATCAGACAGCTGGTGGATCAGTGTTTATTGGGACAGACACAGTTCTGTCTCTCAACGATTTATGACAACTTTAGAATGTTTGAAATGTTGGTGCTGGTTGTTGCTTGTTGGGACAGAGAAATGAATGAATGAATCTACTGTATGATGTGTTTTGATTATTCATCACGATTACGACACTCGTGTTTAAACTAATAATACAGGCTCTGTTGAACTGGATGAGGACAGTCTGTGCAATATTCAGTTTTCTCAGGAAGTTCATGAGCTGTTGGGATTTCTTCATGAAAAAGGTGAAGTTTCTGATGCCTCAGAGACGGATGTAGATGATAGTGTCACAGTATTTACAGGACTTCACACTGGTGTACTTCTGAGAGTGAGAGTCTGAGGGAGCTGTAGTGTTGGGCCTGTGTCATTTACAGCAGGTTGATTACACAGTTGGTGTACATGATATAAAGACTGCAGAAATTAACAGTTCAAACACTCAAGCAGATGTTTAATCTTTTTAACTGATTCATTAACAAACACTGTGATATCACACATGTACACACACACACACACACACACACACACACTCACTCACTCACTCACTCACTCACTCAAACACACACACACACACACACACACACACACTCACTCACTCAAACACACACACACACACACACACACACACATGTACACACACACACACACACACACACACATGTACACACACACACACGTACACACACACTGATCCCTGTAGACAACATTGCTTGTTCTCTTGGTTGAACTTTGGTCTGTTGTAAATTGCATAAGTATCTCTGAATCACTCAGAAGAATAATCTGATTTTAGAACGATTGTCATTTTCTGTATGGATTCGTGGAAAAGGTGGATGCTGGAGCCGGCTTGACAAAACATGTAGACATTTATTGTTGCACTTTTCAGTCACACACAATAAGGCCGCTTTTCAGTTTCACTACACATAAACTCTATTTGCTTTTCAGTTTCACTACACATAAACTCTATTTGCTTTTCAGTTTCACTACACATAAACTCTATATGCTTTTCAGCTCAACACTACACACAAACTCTATTTTCTTTTCAGCTCAACACTACACACAAACTATTTTCTTTTCAGCTCAAAACTACACATAAACTATTTTCTTTTCAGCTACACATAAACTCTACTTTCTTTTCAGCTCAACACTACACATAAACTCTATTTTCTTTTCAGCTACACATAAACTCTACTTTCTTTTCAGCTCAAAACTACACATAAACTATTTTCTTTTCAGCTACACATAAACTCTACTTTCTTTTCAGCTCAACACTACACATAAACTCTATTTTCTTTTCAGCTACACATAAACTCTACTTTCTTTTCAGCTCAACACTATACATATACTATATGCTATTCAGCTCAACACTACACATAACCTCTATTTTCTTTTCAGCTCAACACTACACATAAACTCTATTTTCTTTTCAGCTCAACACTACACATAAACTCTATATGCTATTCAGCTCAACACTACACATAAACTCTATTTTCTTTTCAGCTCAACACTACACATAAACTCTATTTTCTTTTCAGCTCAACACTACACATAAACTCTATATTCTTTTCAGCTCAACACTACACATAAACTCTGTGCTTTTCAGCTTCACTACACATAAACTCTACTTTCTTTTCGGCTACACATAAACTCTACTTTCTTTTCAGCTCAAAACTACACATAAACTCTATTTGCATTTCAGCTTCACTACACATAAACTCTTTTCTTTTCAGCTACACATAAACTCTATATGCTTTTCAGCTCAACACTACACAAACTCTATTTTCTTTTAAGCTACACATAAACTCTATTTGCGTTTCAGCTTCACTACACATCAACTCTATTTTCTTTTCAGCTACACAAACTCTATATTCTTTTCAGCTCAACAGTACACATGAACTCTATATGCTATTCAGCTCAACACTACACATAAACTCTATTTTCTTTTCAGCTCAACACTACACAAACTCTATTTTCTTTTCAGCTCAACACTACACATAAACTATTTTCTTTTCAGCTACACATAAACTCTATATTCTTTTCAGCTCAACACTACACATAAACTCTATTTGCTTTTCAGTTTCACTACACAAACTCTATATGCTATTCAGCTCAACACTACACATAAACTCTATTTTCTTTTCAGCTTCACTACACATAAACTCTATTTGCTTTTCAGTTTCACTACACATAAACTATTTTCTTTTCAGCTCAACACTACACATAAACTCTATTTTCTTTTCAGCTCAACACTACACATAAACTCTATATTCGTTTCAGCTACACATAAACTACTTTCTTTTCAGCTCAACACTACACATAAACTCTATATGATTTTCAGCTCAACACTACACATAAACTCTATATTCTTTTCAGCTCATCACTACACAAACTCTATTTTCTTTTCAGCTCAACACTACACATAAACTCTATTTACTTTTCAGCTCAACACTACACATAAACTATTTGCGTTTCAGCTTCACTACACATAAACTCTATTTTCTTTTCAGCTACACATAAACTCTATATGCTTTTCAGCTCAACACCACATAAAATCTATATTCTTTTCAGCTCAACAGTACACATAAACTAAATTCTTTTCAGCTCAACACTACACATAACTCTAATTTCTTTTCAGCTTCAGCTACACATAAACTACTTTCTTTTCAGCTCAACACTACACATAAACTCTATATGCTTTTCAGCTCAACACTACACAAACTCTATTTTCTTTTCAGCTCAACACTACACATAAAATCTATTTTCTTTTCAGCTACACATAAACTCTATATGCTTTTCAGCTCAACACCACATAAAATCTATATTCTTTTCAGCTCAACAGTACACATAAACTAAATTCTTTTCAGCTCAACACTACACATAACTCTAATTTCTTTTCAGCTTCAGCTACACATAAACTACTTTCTTTTCAGCTCAACACTACACATAAACTCTATATGCTTTTCAGCTCAACACTACACAAACTCTATTTTCTTTTCAGCTCAACACTACACATAAACTCTATATGCTTTTCAGCTCAACACTACACAAACTCTATTTTCTTTTCAGCTCAACACTACACATAAACTATTTGCTTTTCAGCTTCACTACACATAAACTCTATTTGCTTTACAGCTCAACACTACACATAAACTCTATTTGCGTTTCAGCTTCACTACACATAAACTCTATTTTCTTTTCAGCTACACATAAACTCTACTTTCTTTTCAGCTCAAAACTACACATAAACTCTATATTCTTTTCAGCTCAACACTACACAAACTCTATTTTCTTTTCAGCTACACATAAACTCTATATGCTTTTCAGCTCAACAGTACACATGAACACTATGTGCTTTTCAGCTCAACACTACAAATAAACTCTATATTCTTTTCAGCTCAACAGTACACATGAACTCTATATGCTTTTCAGCTCAACGCTACACATAAACTGTATATTCTTTTCAGCTACACATAAACTCTACTTTCTTTTCAGCTCAAAACTACACATAAACTCTATATGCTTTTCAGCTCAACACTACACATAAACTCTATATTCTTTTCAGCTCAACAATACACAAACTCTATTTTCTTTTCAGCTACACATAAACTCTATATGCTTTTCAGCTCAACACTACACAAACTCTATTTTCTTTTCAGCTCAACAGTACACATGAACTCTATTTTCTTTTCAGCTACACATAAACTCTACTTTCTTTTCAGCTCAACACTACACATAAACTCTATATGCTATTCAGCTCAACACTACACATAAACTCTATTTTCTTTTCAGCTCAACACTACACATAAACTCTATTTTCTTTTCAGCTACACATAAACTATATTCTTTTCAGCTCAACACTACACATAAACTCTATTTGCTTTTCAGTTTCACTACACATAAACTCTATATTCTTTTCAGCTCAACACTACACATAAACTCTATTTGCTTTTCAGCTTCACTACACATAAACTCTATTTGCTTTTCAGTTTCACTGCACATAAACTCTATTTTCTTTTCAGCTCAACACTACACATAAAATCTATTTTCTTTTCAGCTACACATAAACTCTATATTCTTTTCAGCTCAACACTACACATAAACTCAATTTGCTTTTCAGCTTCACTACACATAAACTCTATTTGCTTTACAGCTCAACACTACACATAAACTCTATTTGCGTTTCAGCTTCACTACACATAAACTCTATTTTCTTTTCAGCTACACATAAACTCTACTTTCTTTTCAGCTCAAAACTACACATAAACTCTATATGCTTTTCAGCTCAACACTACAAATAAACTCTATATTCTTTTCAGCTCAACACTACACAAACTCTATTTTCTTTTCAGCTACACATAAACTCTATATGCTTTTCAGCTCAACAGTACACATAAACTCTATATTCTTTTCAGCTCAACAGTACACATGAACTCTATATGCTTTTCAGCTCAACGCTACACATAAACTGTATATTCTTTTCAGCTACACATAAACTCTACTTTCTTTTCAGCTCAAAACTACACATAAACTCTATATGCTTTTCAACTCAACACTACACATAAACTCTATATTCTTTTCAGCTCAACACTACACATAAACTCTATATTCTTTTCAGCTCATCTCAACACTACACAAACTCTATTTTCTTTTCAGCTCAACACTACACATAAACTCTATATGCTTTTCAGCTCAACACTACACATAAACTCTATATTCTTTTCAGCTCATCACTACACAAACTATATTTTCTTTTCAGCAACACATAAACTCTATATGCTTTTCAGCTCAACAGTACACATAAACTCTATATGCTTTTCAGCTCAACGCTACACATAAACTGTATATTCTTTTCTGCTACACATAAACTCTACTTTCTTTTCAGCTCAAAACTACACATAAACTCTATATGCTTTTCAGCTCAACACTACACATAAACTCTATATTCTTTTCAGCTCAACAGTACACATAAACTCTATATGCTTTTCAGCTCAACGCTACACATAAACTGTATATTCTTTTCTGCTACACATAAACTCTACTTTCTTTTCAGCTCAAAACTACACATAAACTCTATATGCTTTTCAGCTCAACACTACACATAAACTCTATATTCTTTTCAACTCAACACTACACAAACTCTATTTTCTTTTCAGCTACACATAAACTCTATTTTCTTTTCAGCTACACATAAACTCTACTTTCTTTTCAGCTCAACACTACACAAACTCTATATTGTTTTCAGCTCAACACTACACATAAACTCTATATGATTTTCAGCTCAACAATACACATAAACTCTATTTTCTTTTCAGCTTCACTACACAAACTCTATTTTCTTTTCAGCTACACATAAACTCTACTTTCTTTTCAGATCAACACTACACATGAACTCTACATTCTTTTCAGCTCAACACTACACATAAACTCTATATTCTTTTCAGCTTCACTACACAAACTCTACTTTCTTTTCAGCTCAACACTACACATAAACTCTATATTCTTTTCAGCTTCACTACTCAAACTCTACTTTCTTTTCAGCTCAACACTACACATAAACTCTATATTCTTTTCAGCTTCATTACGCATAAACTCTATTTTCTTTTCAGCTCAACACTACACATTAACTCTATTTGCTTTTCAGCTTCACTACACATAAACTCTATATTCTTTTCAGCTTCACTACACATAAACTCTATATTCTTTTCAGCTCAACACTACACAAACTCTATTTTCTTTTCAGCTATACAAACTCTATTTTCTTTTCAGCTACACATAAACTCTACTTTCTTTTCAGCTCAACACTACACATATAGTCTACTTGCTTTTCAGCTCAACACTACACATAAACTCTACTTTCTTTTCAGCTCAACACTACACATAAACTCTATATTCTTTTCAGCTACACATAAACTCTACTTTCTTTTCAGCTCAAAACTACACATAAACTCTATATGCTTTTCAGCTCAACACTACACATAAACTCTATATTCTTTTCAGCTCAACACTACACAAACTCTATTTTCTTTTCAGCTACACATAAACTCTATTTGCGTTTCAGATTCACTACACATAAACTATTTTCTTTTCAGCTACACATAAACTCTATATGCTTTTCAGCTCAACAGTACACATGAACTCTATATGCTTTTCAGCTCAACACTACACATAAACTCTATATTCTTTTCAGCTCAACAGTACACATGAACTCTATTTTCTTTTCATTTACACATAAACTCTACTTTCTTTTCAGCTCAACACTACACATAAACTCTATTTGCTTTTCAGTTTCACTACACATAAACTCTATATTCTTTTCAGCTCAACACTACACATAAACTCTATTTGCTTTTCAGCTTCACTACACATAAACTCTATTTGCTTTTCAGTTTCACTACACATAAACTATATTCTTTTCAGCTCAACACTACACATAAACTCTATTTGCTTTTCAGCTTCACTACACATAAACTCTATTTGCTTTTCAGTTTCACTACACATAAACTCTATTTTCTTTTCAGCTCAACACTACACATAAACTCTATTTTCTTTTCAGCTCAACACTACACATAAACTCTATATTCTTTTCAGCTACACATAAACTACTTTCTTTTCAGCTCAACACTACACATAAACTCTATATTCTTTTCAGCTACACATAAACTCTACTTTCTTTTCAGCTCAACACTACACATAAACTCTATATGCTATTCAGCTCAACACTACACATAAACTCTATATGCTTTTCAGCTCAACACTACACAAACTCTCTTTGCGTTTCAGCTTCACTGCACATAAACTCTATTTTCTTTTCAGCTACACATAAACTCTATATGCTTTTCAGCTCAACACTACACATAAAATCTATATTCTTTTCAGCTCAACACTACACATAAACTCTAAATTCTTTTCAGCTCAACACTACACATAACTCTATTTTCTTTTCAGCTTCAGCTACACATAAACTCTACTTTCTTTTCAGCTACACATAAACTACATACTTTTCAGTTCAACACTACACATAAACTGTATATTCTTTTCTGCTACACATAAACTCTACTTTCTTTTCAGCTCAAAACTACACATAAACTCTATATGCTTTTCAGCTCAACACTACACATAAACTCTATATTCTTTTCAACTCAACACTACACAAACTCTATTTTCTTTTCAGCTACACATAAACTCTATTTTCTTTTCAGCTACACATAAACTCTACTTTCTTTTCAGCTCAACACTACACAAACTCTATATTGTTTTCAGCTCAACACTACACATAAACTCTATATGATTTTCAGCTCAACAATACACATAAACTCTATTTTCTTTTCAGCTTCACTACACAAACTCTATTTTCTTTTCAGCTACACATAAACTCTACTTTCTTTTCAGATCAACACTACACATGAACTCTACATTCTTTTCAGCTCAACACTACACATAAACTCTATATTCTTTTCAGCTTCACTACACAAACTCTACTTTCTTTTCAGCTCAACACTACACATAAACTCTATATTCTTTTCAGCTTCACTACTCAAACTCTACTTTCTTTTCAGCTCAACACTACACATAAACTCTATATTCTTTTCAGCTTCATTACGCATAAACTCTATTTTCTTTTCAGCTCAACACTACACATTAACTCTATTTGCTTTTCAGCTTCACTACACATAAACTCTATATTCTTTTCGGCTTCACTACACATAAACTCTATATTCTTTTCAGCTCAACACTACACAAACTCTATTTTCTTTTCAGCTATACAAACTCTATTTTCTTTTCAGCTACACATAAACTCTACTTTCTTTTCAGCTCAACACTACACATATACTCTACTTGCTTTTCAGCTCAACACTACACATAAACTCTATATTCTTTTCAGCTCAACACTACACAAACTCTATTTTCTTTTCAGCTACACATAAACTCTACTTTCTTTTCAGCTCAACAGTACACATGAACTCTATATGCTTTTCAGCTCAACACTACACATAAACTCTATATTCTTTTCAGCTCAACAGTACACATGAACTCTATTTTCTTTTCAGCTACACATAAACTCTACTTTCTTTTCAGCT
Source organism: Moxostoma hubbsi (assembly GCA_032164185.1). Taxonomy (NCBI): domain Eukaryota; kingdom Metazoa; phylum Chordata; class Actinopteri; order Cypriniformes; family Catostomidae; genus Moxostoma; species Moxostoma hubbsi. The sequence continues at coordinate 445,591 of JAVLUX010000062.1, forward strand.
CAACACTACACATAAACTCTATTTGCTTTTCAGTTTCACTACACATAAACTCTATATTCTTTTCAGCTCAACACTACACATAAACTCTATTTGCTTTTCAGCTTCACTACACATAAACTCTATTTGCTTTTCAGTTTCACTACACATAAACTGTATTCTTTTCAGCTCAAAACTACACATAAACTCTATATGCTTTTCAGCTCAACACTACACATAAACTCTATATTCTTTTCAGCTCAACACTATACAAACTCTATTTTCTTTTCAGCTACACATAAACTCTATATGCTTTTCAGCTCAACAGTACACATGAACTCTATGTGCTTTTCAGCTCAACACTACACATAAACTCTATATTCTTTTCAGCTCAACAGTACACATAAACTCTATATGCTTTTCAGCTCAACGCTACACATAAACTGTATATTCTTTTCTGCTACACATAAAATCTACTTTCTTTTCAGCTCAAAACTACACATAAACTCTATATGCTTTTCAGCTCAACACTACACATAAACTCTATATTCTTTTCAGCTACACATAAACTCTATTTTCTTTTCAGCTCAACACTACTTATAAACTCTATTCTTTTCAGCTACACTACACATAAACTCTATTTTCTTTTCAGCTACACATAAACTCTATTTTCTTTTCAGCTCAACACTACACATAAACTCTATTTTCTTTTCAGCTACACATAAACTCAACTTTCTTTTCAGCTCAACACTACACATAAACTCTATATGCTATTCAGCTCAACACTACACATAAACTCTATTTTCTTTTCAGCTCAACACTACACATAAACTATTTTCTTTTCAGCTCAACACTACACATAAACTCTATTTTCTTTTCAGCTACACATAAACTCTATATTCTTTTCAGCTCAACACTACACATAAACTCTATTTTCTTTTCAGCTACACATAAACTCTACTTTCTTTTCAGCTCAAAACTACACATAAACTCTATATGCTTTTCATTTTCACTACACATAAACTCTATTTGCTTTTCAGCTCAACACTACACATAAACTCTATTTGCTTTTCAGCTCAACACTACACATAAACTCTATTTTCTTTTCAACTACACATAAAGTCTACTTTCTTTTCAGCTCAACAGTACACATGAACTCTATTTTCTTTTCAGCTACACATAAACTCTACTTTCTTTTCAGCTCAACACTACACATAAACTCTATATGCTATTCAGCTCAACACTACACATAAACTCTATTTTCTTTTCAGCTCAACACTACACATAAACTCTATTTTCTTTTCAGCTACACATAACATCTATATTCTTTTCAGCTCAACACTACACATAAACTCTATGTGCTTTTCAGCTTCACTACACATAAACTCTTTTTTCTTTTCAGCTCAACACTACACATAAACTCTATATGCTTTTCAGCTCAACGCTACACATAAACTGTATATTCTTTTCAGCTCAACAGTACACATAAACTCTATATGCTTTTCAGCTCAACGCTACACATAAACTGTATATTCTTTTCAGCTCAACAGTACACATAAACTCTATATGCTTTTCAGCTCAACGCTACACATAAACTGTATATTCTTTTCAGCTCAACACTACACAAACTATTTTCTTTTCAGCTCAACACTACACATAAACTCTACTTTCTTTTCAGCTCAAAACTACACATAAACTCTATATTCTTTTCAGCTCAACACTACACAAACTCTATTTTCTTTTCAGCTACACATAAACTCTATATGCTTTTCAGCTCAACAGTACACATGAACTCTATATGCTTTTCAGCTCAACACTACACATAAACTATTTTCTTTTCAGCTACACATAAACTCTATATGCTTTTCAGCTCAACAGTACACATGAACTCTATTTTCTTTTCAGCTACTTATAAACTCTACTTTCTTTTCAGCTCAACACTACACATAAACTCTATATGCTATTCAGCTCAACACTACACATAAACTCTATTTTCTTTTCAGCTCAACACTACACAAACTCTATTTTCTTTTCAGCTCAACACTACACATAAACTCTATTTTCTTTTCAGCTACACATAAACTCTATATTCTTTTCAGCTCAACACTACACATAAACTCTATTTGCTTTTCAGTTTCACTACACATAAACTCTATTTTCTTTTCAGCTCAACACTACACATAAACTCTATTTTCTTTTCAGCTCAACACTACACATAAACTCTATATTCTTTTCAGCTCAACACTACACATAAACTCTATTTGCTTTTCAGCTTCACTACACATAAACTCTATTTGCTTTTCAGTTTCACTACACATAAACTCTATTTTCTTTTCAGCTCAACACTACACAAACTCTATATTCTTTTCAGCTCAACACTACACATAAACTCTATTTGCTTTTCAGTTTCACTACACATAAACTCTATATTCTTTTCAGCTCAACACTACACATAAACTATTTGCTTTTCAGCTTCACTACACATAAACTCTATTTGCTTTTCAGTTTCACTACACATAAACTCTATTTTCTTTTCAGCTACACATAAACTCTATATTCTTTTCAGCTCAACACTACACGTAAACTCTATTTGATTTTCAGTTTCACTACACATAAACTCTATATTCTTTTCAGCTCAACACTACACATAAACTATTTGCTTTTCAGCTTCACTACACATAAACTCTATTTGCTTTTCAGTTTCACTACACATAAACTCTATTTTCTTTTCAGCTACACATAAACTCTATATTCTTTTCAGCTCAACACTACACATAAACTCTATTTGCTTTTCAGTTTCACTACACATAAACTCTATATTCTTTTCAGCTCAACACTACACATAAACTATTTGCTTTTCAGCTTCACTACACATAAACTCTATTTGCTTTTCAGTTTCACTACACATAAACTCTATTTTCTTTTCAGCTCAACACTACACATAAACTCTATATTCTTTTCAGCTCAACACTACACATAAACTCTATTTGCTTTTCAGTTTCACTACACATAAACTCTATTTTCTTTTCAGCTCAACACTACACATAAACTCTATTTTCTTTTCAGCTCAACACTACACATAAACTCTATATTCTTTTCAGCTACACATAAACTCTACTTTCTTTTCAGCTCAACACTACACATAAACTCTATATGCTTTTCAGCTCAACACTACACAAACTCTATTTTCTTTTCAGCTCAACACTACACATAAAATCTATTTTCTTTTCAGCTACACATAAACTCTATATTCTTTTCAGCTCAACACTACACATAAACTCTATTTGCTTTTCAGTTTCACTACACATAAACTCTATTTGCTTTACAGCTCAACACTACACATAAACTCTATTTGCTTTTCAGTTTCACTACACATAAACTCTATATTCTTTTCAGCTCAACACTACACATAAACTATTTGCTTTTCAGCTTCACTACACAAACTCTTTTTTCTTTTCAGCTCAACACTACACATAAACTCTATATTCTTTTCAGCTCAACGCTACACATAAACTCTATATTCTTTTCAGCTCAAAAGTACACATGAACTCTATATGCTTTTCAGCTCAACACTACACATAAACTCTGTATTCTTTTCAGCTCAACAGTACACATAAACTCTATATGCTTTTCAGCTCAACGCTACACATAAACTGTATATTCTTTTCAGCTACACATAAACTACACATAAACTCTATATGCTTTTCAGCTCAACACTACACATAAACTCTATATTCTTTTCAGCTCAACACTACACATAAACTCTATTTTCTTTTCAGCTCAACACTACACATAAACTCTATATTCTTTTCATCTACACTTAAACTCTACTTTCTTTTCAGCTCAACACTACACATAAACTCTATATTCTTTTCAGCTACACATAAACTCTACTTTCTTTTCAGCTCAACACTACACATAAACTCTATATGCTATTCAGCTCAACAATACACATAAACTATATGCTTTTCAGCTCAACACTACACAAACTCTCTTTGCGTTTCAGCTTCACTACACATAAACTCTATTTTCTTTTCAGCTACACATAAACTCTATATGCTTTTCAGCTCAACACTACACATAAAATCTATATTCTTTTCAGCTCAACACTACACATAAACTCTAAATTCTTTTCAGCTCAACACTACACATAACTCTATTTTCTTTTCAGCTTCAGCTACACATAAACTCTACTTTCTTTTCAGCTACACATAAACTACATTCTTTTCAGTTCAACACTACACATAAACTCTATATGCTTCTCAGCTCAACACTACACAAACTCTATTTTCTTTTCAGCTCAACACTACACATAAAATCTATTTTCTTTTCAGCTACACATAAACTCTATATTCTTTTCAGCTCAACAGTACACATAAACTCTATATGCTATTCAGCTCAACACTACACATAAACTCTATATGCTTTTCAGCTCAACACTACACAAACTCTCTTTGCGTTTCAGCTTCACTACACATAAACTCTATTTTCTTTTCAGCTACACATAAACTCTATATGCTTTTCAGCTGAACACTACACATAAAATCTATATTCTTTTCAGCTCAACACTAAACATAAACTCTAAATTCTTTTCAGCTCAACACTACACATAACTCTATTTTCTTTTCAGCTTCAGCTACACATAAACTCTATTTTCTTTTCAGCTACACATAAACTCTTTCTTTTCAGCTCAAAACTACACATAAACTCTATATGCTTTTCAGCTCAACACTACACATAAACTCTATATTCTTTTCAGCTCAACACTATACAAACTCTATTTTCTTTTCAGCTACACATAAACTCTATATGCTTTTCAGCTCAACAGTACACATGAACTCTATGTGCTTTTCAGCTCAACACTACACATAAACTCTATATTCTTTTCAGCTCAACAGTACACATAAACTCTATATGCTTTTCAGCTCAACGCTACACATAAACTGTATATTCTTTTCTGCTACACATAAAATCTACTTTCTTTTCAGCTCAAAACTACACATAAACTCTATATGATTTTCAGCTCAACACTACACATAAACTCTATATTCTTTTCAGCTACACATAAACTCTATTTTCTTTTCAGCTCAACACTACTTATAAACTCTATTCTTTTCAGCTACACTACACATAAACTCTATTTTCTTTTCAGCTACACATAAACTCTATTTTCTTTTCAGCTCAACACTACACATAAACTCTATTTTCTTTTCAGCTACACATAAACTCAACTTTCTTTTCAGCTCAACACTACACATAAACTCTATATGCTATTCAGCTCAACACTACACATAAACTCTATTTTCTTTTCAGCTCAACACTACACATAAACTATTTTCTTTTCAGCTCAACACTACACATAAACTCTATTTTCTTTTCAGCTACACATAAACTCTATATTCTTTTCAGCTCAACACTACACATAAACTCTATTTTCTTTTCAGCTACACATAAACTCTACTTTCTTTTCAGCTCAAAACTACACATAAACTCTATATGCTTTTCAGCTCAACACTACTCATAAACTCTATTCTTTTCAGCTACACTACACATAAACTCTATTTTATTTTCAGCTACACATAAACTCTATTTTCTTTTCAGCTCAACACTACACATAAACTCTATATGCTATTCAGCTCAACACTACACATAAACTCTATTTTCTTTTCAGCTCAACACTACACATAAACTATTTTCTTTTCAGCTCAACACTACACATAAACTCTATTTTCTTTTCAGCTACACATAAACTCTATATTCTTTTCAGCTCAACACTACACATAAACTCTATTTTCTTTTCAGCTACACATAAACTCTACTTTCTTTTCAGCTCAAAACTACACATAAACTCTATATGCTTTTCATTTTCACTACACATAAACTCTATTTGCTTTTCAGCTCAACACTACACATAAACTCTATTTGATTTTCAGCTCAACACTACACATAAACTCTATTTTCTTTTCAACTACACATAAAGTCTACTTTCTTTTCAGCTCAACACTACACATAAACTCTATTTTCTTTTCAGCTACACATAAACTCTATTTGCTTTTCAGCTCAACACTACACATAAACTCTATTTTCTTTTCAGCTACACATAAACTCTACTTTCTTTTCAGCTCAACACTACACATAAACTCTATATGCTATTCAGCTCAACACTACACATAAACTCTATTTTCTTTTCAGCTCAACACTACACATAAACTCTATGTGCTTTTCAGCTTCACTACACATAAACTCTTTTTTCTTTTCAGCTCAACACTACACATAAACTCTATATGCTTTTCAGCTCAACGCTACACATAAACTGTATATTCTTTTCAGCTCAACAGTACACATAAACTCTATATGCTTTTCAGCTCAACGCTACACATAAACTGTATATTCTTTTCAGCTCAACAGTACACATAAACTCTATATGCTTTTCAGCTCAACGCTACACATAAACTGTATATTCTTTTCAGCTCAACACTACACAAACTATTTTCTTTTCAGCTCAACACTACACATAAACTCTACTTTCTTTTCAGCTCAAAACTACACATAAACTCTATATTCTTTTCAGCTCAACACTACACAAACTCTATTTTCTTTTCAGCTACACATAAACTCTATATGCTTTTCAGCTCAACAGTACACATGAACTCTATATGCTTTTCAGCTCAACACTACACATAAACTATTTTCTTTTCAGCTACACATAAACTCTATATGCTTTTCAGCTCAACAGTACACATGAACTCTATTTTCTTTTCAGCTACTTATAAACTCTACTTTCTTTTCAGCTCAACACTACACATAAACTCTATATGCTATTCAGCTCAACACTACACATAAACTCTATTTTCTTTTCAGCTCAACACTACACAAACTCTATTTTCTTTTCAGCTCAACACTACACATAAACTCTATTTTCTTTTCAGCTACACATAAACTCTATATTCTTTTCAGCTCAACACTACACATAAACTCTATTTGCTTTTCAGTTTCACTACACATAAACTCTATTTTCTTTTCAGCTCAACACTACACATAAACTCTATTTTCTTTTCAGCTCAACACTACACATAAACTCTATATTCTTTTCAGCTCAACACTACACATAAACTCTATTTGCTTTTCAGCTTCACTACACATAAACTCTATTTGCTTTTCAGTTTCACTACACATAAACTCTATTTTCTTTTCAGCTCAACACTACACAAACTCTATATTCTTTTCAGCTCAACACTACACATAAACTCTATTTGCTTTTCAGTTTCACTACACATAAACTCTATATTCTTTTCAGCTCAACACTACACATAAACTATTTGCTTTTCAGCTTCACTACACATAAACTCTATTTGCTTTTCAGTTTCACTACACATAAACTCTATTTTCTTTTCAGCTACACATAAACTCTATATTCTTTTCAGCTCAACACTACACGTAAACTCTATTTGATTTTCAGTTTCACTACACATAAACTCTATATTCTTTTCAGCTCAACACTACACATAAACTATTTGCTTTTCAGCTTCACTACACATAAACTCTATTTGCTTTTCAGTTTCACTACACATAAACTCTATTTTCTTTTCAGCTACACATAAACTCTATATTCTTTTCAGCTCAACACTACACATAAACTCTATTTGCTTTTCAGTTTCACTACACATAAACTCTATATTCTTTTCAGCTCAACACTACACATAAACTATTTGCTTTTCAGCTTCACTACACATAAACTCTATTTGCTTTTCAGTTTCACTACACATAAACTCTATTTTCTTTTCAGCTCAACACTACACATAAACTCTATATTCTTTTCAGCTCAACACTACACATAAACTCTATTTGCTTTTCAGTTTCACTACACATAAACTCTATTTTCTTTTCAGCTCAACACTACACATAAACTCTATTTTCTTTTCAGCTCAACACTACACATAAACTCTATATTCTTTTCAGCTACACATAAACTCTACTTTCTTTTCAGCTCAACACTACACATAAACTCTATATGCTTTTCAGCTCAACACTACACAAACTCTATTTTCTTTTCAGCTCAACACTACACATAAAATCTATTTTCTTTTCAGCTACACATAAACTCTATATTCTTTTCAGCTCAACACTACACATAAACTCTATTTGCTTTTCAGTTTCACTACACAAACTCTATTTGCTTTACAGCTCAACACTACACATAAACTCTATTTGCTTTTCAGTTTCACTACACATAAACTCTATATTCTTTTCAGCTCAACACTACACATAAACTATTTGCTTTTCAGCTTCACTACACATAAACTCTTTTTTCTTTTCAGCTCAACACTACACATAAACTCTATATTCTTTTCAGCTACACATAAACTACACATAAACTCTATATGCTTTTCAGCTCAACACTACACATAAACTCTATATTCTTTTCAGCTCAACACTACACATAAACTCTATTTTCTTTTCAGCTCAACACTACACATAAACTCTATATTCTTTTCATCTACACTTAAACTCTACTTTCTTTTCAGCTCAACACTACACATAAACTCTATATTCTTTTCAGCTACACATAAACTCTACTTTCTTTTCAGCTCAACACTACACATAAACTCTATATGCTATTCAGCTCAACAATACACATAAACTATATGCTTTTCAGCTCAACACTACACAAACTCTCTTTGCGTTTCAGCTTCACTACACATAAACTCTATTTTCTTTTCAGCTACACATAAACTCTATATGCTTTTCAGCTCAACACTACACATAAAATCTATATTCTTTTCAGCTCAACACTACACATAAACTCTAAATTCTTTTCAGCTCAACACTACACATAACTCTATTTTCTTTTCAGCTTCAGCTACACATAAACTCTACTTTCTTTTCAGCTACACATAAACTACATTCTTTTCAGTTCAACACTACACATAAACTCTATTTTCTTTTCAGCTACACATAACATCTATATTCTTTTCAGCTCAACACTACACATAAACTCTATGTGCTTTTCAGCTTCACTACACATAAACTCTTTTTTCTTTTCAGCTCAACACTACACATAAACTCTATATGCTTTTCAGCTCAACGCTACACATAAACTGTATATTCTTTTCAGCTCAACAGTACACATAAACTCTATATGCTTTTCAGCTCAACGCTACACATAAACTGTATATTCTTTTCAGCTCAACAGTACACATAAACTCTATATGCTTTTCAGCTCAACGCTACACATAAACTGTATATTCTTTTCAGCTCAACACTACACAAACTATTTTCTTTTCAGCTCAACACTACACATAAACTCTACTTTCTTTTCAGCTCAAAACTACACATAAACTCTATATTCTTTTCAGCTCAACACTACACAAACTCTATTTTCTTTTCAGCTACACATAAACTCTATATGCTTTTCAGCTCAAAAGTACACATGAACTCTATATGCTTTTCAGCTCAACACTACACATAAACTATTTTCTTTTCAGCTACACATAAACTCTATATGCTTTTCAGCTCAACAGTACACATGAACTCTATTTTCTTTTCAGCTACTTATAAACTCTACTTTCTTTTCAGCTCAACACTACACATAAACTCTATATGCTATTCAGCTCAACACTACACATAAACTCTATTTTCTTTTCAGCTCAACACTACACAAACTCTATTTTCTTTTCAGCTCAACACTACACATAAACTCTATTTTCTTTTCAGCTACACATAAACTCTATATTCTTTTCAGCTCAACACTACACATAAACTCTATTTGCTTTTCAGTTTCACTACACATAAACTCTATTTTCTTTTCAGCTCAACACTACACATAAACTCTATTTTCTTTTCAGCTCAACACTACACATAAACTCTATATTCTTTTCAGCTCAACACTACACATAAACTCTATTTGCTTTTCAGCTTCACTACACATAAACTCTATTTGCTTTTCAGTTTCACTACACATAAACTCTATTTTCTTTTCAGCTCAACACTACACAAACTCTATATTCTTTTCAGCTCAACACTACACATAAACTCTATTTGCTTTTCAGTTTCACTACACATAAACTCTATATTCTTTTCAGCTCAACACTACACATAAACTATTTGCTTTTCAGCTTCACTACACATAAACTCTATTTGCTTTTCAGTTTCACTACACATAAACTCTATTTTCTTTTCAGCTACACATAAACTCTATATTCTTTTCAGCTCAACACTACACGTAAACTCTATTTGATTTTCAGTTTCACTACACATAAACTCTATATTCTTTTCAGCTCAACACTACACATAAACTATTTGCTTTTCAGCTTCACTACACATAAACTCTATTTGCTTTTCAGTTTCACTACACATAAACTCTATTTTCTTTTCAGCTACACATAAACTCTATATTCTTTTCAGCTCAACACTACACATAAACTCTATTTGCTTTTCAGTTTCACTACACATAAACTCTATATTCTTTTCAGCTCAACACTACACATAAACTATTTGCTTTTCAGCTTCACTACACATAAACTCTATTTGCTTTTCAGTTTCACTACACATAAACTCTATTTTCTTTTCAGCTCAACACTACACATAAACTCTATATTCTTTTCAGCTCAACACTACACATAAACTCTATTTGCTTTTCAGTTTCACTACACATAAACTCTATTTTCTTTTCAGCTCAACACTACACATAAACTCTATTTTCTTTTCAGCTCAACACTACACATAAACTCTATATTCTTTTCAGCTACACATAAACTCTACTTTCTTTTCAGCTCAACACTACACATAAACTCTATATGCTTTTCAGCTCAACACTACACAAACTCTATTTTCTTTTCAGCTCAACACTACACATAAAATCTATTTTCTTTTCAGCTACACATAAACTCTATATTCTTTTCAGCTCAACACTACACATAAACTCTATTTGCTTTTCAGTTTCACTACACAAACTCTATTTGCTTTACAGCTCAACACTACACATAAACTCTATTTGCTTTTCAGTTTCACTACACATAAACTCTATATTCTTTTCAGCTCAACACTACACATAAACTATTTGCTTTTCAGCTTCACTACACATAAACTCTTTTTTCTTTTCAGCTCAACACTACACATAAACTCTATATTCTTTTCAGCTACACATAAACTACACATAAACTCTATATGCTTTTCAGCTCAACACTACACATAAACTCTATATTCTTTTCAGCTCAACACTACACATAAACTCTATTTTCTTTTCAGCTCAACACTACACATAAACTCTATATTCTTTTCATCTACACTTAAACTCTACTTTCTTTTCAGCTCAACACTACACATAAACTCTATATTCTTTTCAGCTACACATAAACTCTACTTTCTTTTCAGCTCAACACTACACATAAACTCTATATGCTATTCAGCTCAACAATACACATAAACTATATGCTTTTCAGCTCAACACTACACAAACTCTCTTTGCGTTTCAGCTTCACTACACATAAACTCTATTTTCTTTTCAGCTACACATAAACTCTATATGCTTTTCAGCTCAACACTACACATAAAATCTATATTCTTTTCAGCTCAACACTACACATAAACTCTAAATTCTTTTCAGCTCAACACTACACATAACTCTATTTTCTTTTCAGCTTCAGCTACACATAAACTCTACTTTCTTTTCAGCTACACATAAACTACATTCTTTTCAGTTCAACACTACACATAAACTCTATATGCTTCTCAGCTCAACACTACACAAACTCTATTTTCTTTTCAGCTCAACACTACACATAAAATCTATTTTCTTTTCAGCTACACATAAACTCTATATTCTTTTCAGCTCAACAGTACACATAAACTCTATATGCTATTCAGCTCAACACTACACATAAACTCTATATGCTTTTCAGCTCAACACTACACAAACTCTCTTTGCGTTTCAGCTTCACTACACATAAACTCTATTTTCTTTTCAGCTACACATAAACTCTATATGCTTTTCAGCTGAACACTACACATAAAATCTATATTCTTTTCAGCTCAACACTAAACATAAACTCTAAATTCTTTTCAGCTCAAAACTACACATAAACTCTATATGCTTTTCAGCTCAACACTACACATAAACTCTATATTCTTTTCAGCTCAACACTATACAAACTCTATTTTCTTTTCAGCTACACATAAACTCTATATGCTTTTCAGCTCAACAGTACATATGAACTCTATGTGCTTTTCAGCTCAACACTACACATAAACTCTATATTCTTTTCAGCTCAACAGTACACATAAACTCTATATGCTTTTCAGCTCAACGCTACACATAAACTGTATATTCTTTTCTGCTACACATAAAATCTACTTTCTTTTCAGCTCAAAACTACACATAAACTCTATATGCTTTTCAGCTCAACACTACACATAAACTCTATATTCTTTTCAGCTACACATAAACTCTATTTTCTTTTCAGCTCAACACTACTCATAAACTCTATTCTTTTCAGCTACACTACACATAAACTCTATTTGCTTTTCAGTTTCACTACACATAAGCTCTATTTTCTTTTCAGCTACACATAAACTCTATATTCTTTTCAGCTCAACACTACACATAAACTCTATTTGCTTTTCAGTTTCACTACACATAAACTCTATATTCTTTTCAGCTCAACACTACACATAAACTCTATATTCTTTTCAGCTCAACACTACACATAAACTCTATTTGCTTTTCAGTTTCACTACACATAAACTCTATTTTCTTTTCAGCTCAACACTACACATAAACTCTATTTTCTTTTCAGCTCAACACTACACATAAACTCTATATTCTTTTCAGCTACACATAAACTCTACTTTCTTTTCAGCTCAACACTACACATAAACTCTATATGCTTTTCAGCTCAACACTACACAAACTCTATTTTCTTTTCAGCTCAACACTACACATAAAATCTATTTTCTTTTCAGCTACACATAAACTCTATATTCTTTTCAGCTCAACACTACACATAAACTCTATTTGCTTTTCAGTTTCACTACACATAAACTCTATTTGCTTTACAGCTCAACACTACACATAAACTCTATTTGCTTTTCAGTTTCACTACACATAAACTCTATATTCTTTTCAGCTCAACACTACACATAACTATTTGCTTTTCAGCTTCACTACACATAAACTCTTTTTTCTTTTCAGCTCAACACTACACATAAACTCTATATTCTTTTCAGCTCAACGCTACACATAAACTCTATATTCTTTTCAGCTCAAAAGTACACATGAACTCTATATGCTTTTCAGCTCAACACTACACATAAACTCTGTATTCTTTTCAGCTCAACAGTACACATAAACTCTATATGCTTTTCAGCTCAACGCTACACATAAACTGTATTTTCTTTTCAGCTACACATAAACTCTACTTTCTTTTCAGCTCAAAACTACACATAAACTCTATATGCTTTTCAGCTCAACACTACACATAAACTCTATATTCTTTTCAGCTCAACACTACACATAAACTCTATTTTCTTTTCAGCTCAACACTACACATAAACTCTACTTTCTTTTCAGCTCAACACTACACATAAACTCTATATGCTATTCAGCTCAACAATACACATAAACTATATGCTTTTCAGCTCAACACTACACAAACTCTCTTTGCGTTTCAGCTTCACTACACATAAACTCTATTTTCTTTTCAGCTACACATAAACTCTATATGCTTTTCAGCTCAACACTACACATAAAATCTATATTCTTTTCAGCTCAACACTACACATAAACTCTAAATTCTTTTCAGCTCAACACTACACATAACTCTATTTTCTTTTCAGCTTCAGCTACACATAAACTCTACTTTCTTTTCAGCTACACATAAACTACATTCTTTTCAGTTCAACACTACACATAAACTCTATATGCTTCTCAGCTCAACACTACACAAACTCGATTTTCTTTTCAGCTCAACACTACACATAAAATCTATTTTCTTTTCAGCTACACATAAACTCTATATTCTTTTCAGCTCAACAGTACACATAAACTCTATATGCTATTCAGCTCAACACTACACATAAACTCTATATGCTTTTCAGCTCAACACTACACAAACTCTCTTTGCGTTTCAGCTTCACTACACATAAACTCTATTTTCTTTTCAGCTACACATAAACTCTATATGTTTTTCAGCTGAACACTACACATAAAATCTATATTCTTTTCAGCTCAACACTAAACATAAACTCTAAATTCTTTTCAGCTCAACACTACACATAACTCTATTTTCTTTTCAGCTTCAGCTACACATAAACTCTATTTTCTTTTCAGCTACACATAAACTCTTTCTTTTCAGCTCAAAACTACACATAAACTCTATATGCTTTTCAGCTCAACACTACACATAAACTCTATATTCTTTTCAGCTCAACACTATACAAACTCTATTTTCTTTTCAGCTACACATAAACTCTATATGCTTTTCAGCTCAACAGTACACATGAACTCTATGTGCTTTTCAGCTCAACACTACACATAAACTCTATATTCTTTTCAGCTCAACAGTACACATAAACTCTATATGCTTTTCAGCTCAACGCTACACATAAACTGTATATTCTTTTCTGCTACACATAAAATCTACTTTCTTTTCAGCTCAAAACTACACATAAACTCTATATGCTTTTCAGCTCAACACTACACATAAACTCTATATTCTTTTCAGCTACACATAAACTCTATTTTCTTTTCAGCTCAACACTACTCATAAACTCTATTCTTTTCAGCTACACTACACATAAACTCTATTTTCTTTTCAGCTACACATAAACTCTATTTTCTTTTCAGCTCAACACTACACATAAACTCTATTTTCTTTTCAGCTACACATAAACTCAACTTTCTTTTCAGCTCAACACTACACATAAACTCTATATGCTATTCAGCTCAACACTACACATAAACTCTATTTTCTTTTCAGCTCAACACTACACATAAACTATTTTCTTTTCAGCTCAACACTACACATAAACTCTATTTTCTTTTCAGCTACACATAAACTCTATATTCTTTTCAGCTCAACACTACACATAAACTCTATTTTCTTTTCAGCTACACATAAACTCTACTTTCTTTTCAGCTCAAAACTACACATAAACTCTATATGCTTTTCATTTTCACTACACATAAACTCTATTTGCTTTTCAGCTCAACACTACACATAAACTCTATTTGCTTTTCAGCTCAACACTACACATAAACTCTATTTTCTTTTCAACTACACATAAAGTCTACTTTCTTTTCAGCTCAACGCTACACATAAACTCTATTTTCTTTTCAGCTACACATAAACTCTATTTGCTTTTCAGCTCAACACTACACATAAACTCTATATGCTATTCAGCTCAACACTACACATAAACTCTATTTTCTTTTCAGCTCAACACTACACATAAACTCTATTTTCTTTTCAGCTACACATAACATCTATATTCTTTTCAGCTCAACACTACACATAAACTCTATGTGCTTTTCAGCTTCACTACACATAAACTCTACTTTCTTTTCAGCTCAAAACTACACATAAACTCTATATGATTTTCAGTTTCACTACACATAAACTCTATATGCTTTTCAGCTCAACACTACACATAAACTCTATATTCTTTTCAGCTCAACGCTACACATAAACTCTATATTCTTTTCAGCTCAACAGTACACATGAACTCTATATTCTTTTCAGCTCAACGCTACACATAAACTCTATATTCTTTTCAGCTCAACAGTACACATGAACTCTATATGCTTTTCAGCTCAACACTACACATAAACTCTGTATTCTTTTCAGCTCAACAGTACACATAAACTCTATATGCTTTTCAGCTCAACGCTACACATAAACTGTATATTCTTTTCAGCTCAACAGTACACATAAACTCTATATGCTTTTCAGCTCAACGCTACACATAAACTGTATATTCTTTTCAGCTCAACACTACACATAAACTATTTTCTTTTCAGCTCAACACTACACATAAACTCTATTTTCTTTTCAGCTACACATAAACTCTATATTCTTTTCAGCTCAACACTACACATAAACTCTATTTTCTTTTCAGCTACACATAAACTCTACTTTCTTTTCAGCTCAAAACTACACATAAACTCTATATGCTTTTCAGCTCAACAGTACACATAAACTCTATATTCTTTTCAGCTCAACACTACACAAACTCTATTTTCTTTTCAGCTACACATAAACTCTATTTGCGTTTCAGATTCACTACACATAAACTATTTTCTTTTCAGCTACACATAAACTCTATATGCTTTTCAGCTCAACAGTACACATGGACTCTATATGCTTTTCAGCTCAACACTACACATAAACTCTATATTCTTTTCAGCTCAACAGTACACATGAACTCTATTTTCTTTTCAGCTACTTATAAACTCTACTTTCTTTTCAGCTCAACACTACACATAAACTCTATATGCTATTCAGCTCAACACTACACATAAACTCTATTTTCTTTTCAGCTCAACACTACACAAACTCTATTTTCTTTTCAGCTCAACACTACACATAAACTCTATTTTCTTTTCAGCTACACATAAACTCTATATTCTTTTCAGCTCAACACTACACATAAACTCTATTTGCTTTTCAGTTTCACTACACATAAACTCTATATTCTTTTCAGCTCAACACTACACATAAACTCTATTTGCTTTTCAGCTTCACTACACATAAACTCTATTTGCTTTTCAGTTTCACTACACATAAACTCTATTTTCTTTTCAGCTCAACACTACACATAAACTCTATTTTCTTTTCAGCTTCAGCTACACATAAACTCTTTCTTTTCAGCTACACATAAACTACATTCTTTTCAGTTCAACACTACACATAAACTCTATATGCTTCTCAGCTCAACACTACACAAACTCTATTTTCTTTTCAGCTCAACACTACACATAAAATCTATTTTCTTTTCAGCTACACATAAACTCTATATTCTTTTCAGCTCAACAGTACACATAAACTCTATATGCTATTCAGCTCAACACTACACATAAACTCTATATGCTTTTCAGCTCAACACTACACAAACTCTCTTTGCGTTTCAGCTTCACTACACATAAACTCTATTTTCTTTTCAGCTACACATAAACTCTATATGCTTTTCAGCTGAACACTACACATAAAATCTATATTCTTTTCAGCTCAACACTAAACATAAACTCTAAATTCTTTTCAGCTCAACACTACACATAACTCTATTTTCTTTTCAGCTTCAGCTACACATAAACTCTATTTTCTTTTCAGCTACACATAAACTCTTTCTTTTCAGCTCAAAACTACACATAAACTCTATATGCTTTTCAGCTCAACACTACACATAAACTCTATATTCTTTTCAGCTCAACACTATACAAACTCTATTTTCTTTTCAGCTACACATAAACTCTATATGCTTTTCAGCTCAACAGTACATATGAACTCTATGTGCTTTTCAGCTCAACACTACACATAAACTCTATATTCTTTTCAGCTCAACAGTACACATAAACTCTATATGCTTTTCAGCTCAACGCTACACATAAACTGTATATTCTTTTCTGCTACACATAAAATCTACTTTCTTTTCAGCTCAAAACTACACATAAACTCTATATGCTTTTCAGCTCAACACTACACATAAACTCTATATTCTTTTCAGCTACACATAAACTCTATTTTCTTTTCAGCTCAACACTACTCATAAACTCTATTCTTTTCAGCTACACTACACATAAACTCTATTTGCTTTTCAGTTTCACTACACATAAACTCTATTTTCTTTTCAGCTACACATAAACTCTATATTCTTTTCAGCTCAACACTACACATAAACTCTATTTGCTTTTCAGTTTCACTACACATAAACTCTATATTCTTTTCAGCTCAACACTACACATAAACTATTTGCTTTTCAGCTTCACTACACATAAACTCTATTTGCTTTTCAGTTTCACTACACATAAACTCTATTTTCTTTTCAGCTCAACACTACACATAAACTCTATATTCTTTTCAGCTCAACACTACACATAAACTCTATTTGCTTTTCAGTTTCACTACACATAAACTCTATTTTCTTTTCAGCTCAACACTACACATAAACTCTATTTTCTTTTCAGCTCAACACTACACATAAACTCTATATTCTTTTCAGCTACACATAAACTCTACTTTCTTTTCAGCTCAACACTACACATAAACTCTATATGCTTTTCAGCTCAACACTACACAAACTCTATTTTCTTTTCAGCTCAACACTACACATAAAATCTATTTTCTTTTCAGCTACACATAAACTCTATATTCTTTTCAGCTCAACACTACACATAAACTCTATTTGCTTTTCAGTTTCACTACACATAAACTCTATTTGCTTTACAGCTCAACACTACACATAAACTCTATTTGCTTTTCAGTTTCACTACACATAAACTCTATATTCTTTTCAGCTCAACACTACACATAAACTATTTGCTTTTCAGCTTCACTACACATAAACTCTTTTTTCTTTTCAGCTCAACACTACACATAAACTCTATATTCTTTTCAGCTCAACGCTACACATAAACTCTATATTCTTTTCAGCTCAAAAGTACACATGAACTCTATATGCTTTTCAGCTCAACACTACACATAAACTCTGTATTCTTTTCAGCTCAACAGTACACATAAACTCTATATGCTTTTCAGCTCAACGCTACACATAAACTGTATTTTCTTTTCAGCTACACATAAACTCTACTTTCTTTTCAGCTCAAAACTACACATAAACTCTATATGCTTTTCAGCTCAACACTACACATAAACTCTATATTCTTTTCAGCTCAACACTACACATAAACTCTATTTTCTTTTCAGCTCAACACTACACATAAACTCTACTTTCTTTTCAGCTCAACACTACACATAAACTCTATATGCTATTCAGCTCAACAATACACATAAACTATATGCTTTTCAGCTCAACACTACACAAACTCTCTTTGCGTTTCAGCTTCACTACACATAAACTCTATTTTCTTTTCAGCTACACATAAACTCTATATGCTTTTCAGCTCAACACTACACATAAAATCTATATTCTTTTCAGCTCAACACTACACATAAACTCTAAATTCTTTTCAGCTCAACACTACACATAACTCTATTTTCTTTTCAGCTTCAGCTACACATAAACTCTACTTTCTTTTCAGCTACACATAAACTACATTCTTTTCAGTTCAACACTACACATAAACTCTATATGCTTCTCAGCTCAACACTACACAAACTCGATTTTCTTTTCAGCTCAACACTACACATAAAATCTATTTTCTTTTCAGCTACACATAAACTCTATATTCTTTTCAGCTCAACAGTACACATAAACTCTATATGCTATTCAGCTCAACACTACACATAAACTCTATATGCTTTTCAGCTCAACACTACACAAACTCTCTTTGCGTTTCAGCTTCACTACACATAAACTCTATTTTCTTTTCAGCTACACATAAACTCTATATGTTTTTCAGCTGAACACTACACATAAAATCTATATTCTTTTCAGCTCAACACTAAACATAAACTCTAAATTCTTTTCAGCTCAACACTACACATAACTCTATTTTCTTTTCAGCTTCAGCTACACATAAACTCTATTTTCTTTTCAGCTACACATAAACTCTTTCTTTTCAGCTCAAAACTACACATAAACTCTATATGCTTTTCAGTTCAACACTACACATAAACTCTATATTCTTTTCAGCTCAACACTATACAAACTCTATTTTCTTTTCAGCTACACATAAACTCTATATGCTTTTCAGCTCAACAGTACACATGAACTCTATGTGCTTTTCAGCTCAACACTACACATAAACTCTATATTCTTTTCAGCTCAACAGTACACATAAACTCTATATGCTTTTCAGCTCAACGCTACACATAAACTGTATATTCTTTTCTGCTACACATAAAATCTACTTTCTTTTCAGCTCAAAACTACACATAAACTCTATATGCTTTTCAGCTCAACACTACACATAAACTCTATATTCTTTTCAGCTACACATAAACTCTATTTTCTTTTCAGCTCAACACTACTCATAAACTCTATTCTTTTCAGCTACACTACACATAAACTCTATTTTCTTTTCAGCTACACATAAACTCTATTTTCTTTTCAGCTCAACACTACACATAAACTCTATTTTCTTTTCAGCTACACATAAACTCAACTTTCTTTTCAGCTCAACACTACACATAAACTCTATATGCTATTCAGCTCAACACTACACATAAACTCTATTTTCTTTTCAGCTCAACACTACACATAAACTATTTTCTTTTCAGCTCAACACTACACATAAACTCTATTTTCTTTTCAGCTACACATAAACTCTATATTCTTTTCAGCTCAACACTACACATAAACTCTATTTTCTTTTCAGCTACACATAAACTCTACTTTCTTTTCAGCTCAAAACTACACATAAACTCTATATGCTTTTCATTTTCACTACACATAAACTCTATTTGCTTTTCAGCTCAACACTACACATAAACTCTATTTGCTTTTCAGCTCAACACTACACATAAACTCTATTTTCTTTTCAACTACACATAAAGTCTACTTTCTTTTCAGCTCAACACTACACATAAACTCTATTTTCTTTTCAGCTACACATAAACTCTATTTGCTTTTCAGCTCAACACTACACATAAACTCTATTTTCTTTTCAGCTACACATAAACTCTACTTTCTTTTCAGCTCAACACTACACATAAACTCTATATGCTATTCAGCTCAACACTACACATAAACTCTATTTTCTTTTCAGCTCAACACTACACATAAACTCTATTTTCTTTTCAGCTACACATAACATCTATATTCTTTTCAGCTCAACACTACACATAAACTCTATGTGCTTTTCAGCTTCACTACACATAAACTCTACTTTCTTTTCAGCTCAAAACTACACATAAACTCTATATGATTTTCAGTTTCACTACACATAAACTCTATATGCTTTTCAGCTCAACACTACACATAAACTCTATATTCTTTTCAGCTCAACGCTACACATAAACTCTATATTCTTTTCAGCTCAACAGTACACATGAACTCTATATTCTTTTCAGCTCAACGCTACACATAAACTCTATATTCTTTTCAGCTCAACAGTACACATGAACTCTATATGCTTTTCAGCTCAACACTACACATAAACTCTGTATTCTTTTCAGCTCAACAGTACACATAAACTCTATATGCTTTTCAGCTCAACGCTACACATAAACTGTATATTCTTTTCAGCTCAACAGTACACATAAACTCTATATGCTTTTCAGCTCAACGCTACACATAAACTGTATATTCTTTTCAGCTCAACACTACACATAAACTATTTTCTTTTCAGCTCAACACTACACATAAACTCTATTTTCTTTTCAGCTACACATAAACTCTATATTCTTTTCAGCTCAACAGTACACATAAACTCTATATGCTATTCAGCTCAACACTACACATAAACTCTATATGCTTTTCAGCTCAACACTACACAAACTCTCTTTGCGTTTCAGCTTCACTACACATAAACTCTATTTTCTTTTCAGCTACACATAAACTCTATATGTTTTTCAGCTGAACACTACACATAAAATCTATATTCTTTTCAGCTCAACACTAAACATAAACTCTAAATTCTTTTCAGCTCAACACTACACATAACTCTATTTTCTTTTCAGCTTCAGCTACACATAAACTCTATTTTCTTTTCAGCTACACATAAACTCTTTCTTTTCAGCTCAAAACTACACATAAACTCTATATGCTTTTCAGCTCAACACTACACATAAACTCTATATTCTTTTCAGCTCAACACTATACAAACTCTATTTTCTTTTCAGCTACACATAAACTCTATATGCTTTTCAGCTCAACAGTACACATGAACTCTATGTGCTTTTCAGCTCAACACTACACATAAACTCTATATTCTTTTCAGCTCAACAGTACACATAAACTCTATATGCTTTTCAGCTCAACGCTACACATAAACTGTATATTCTTTTCTGCTACACATAAAATCTACTTTCTTTTCAGCTCAAAACTACACATAAACTCTATATGCTTTTCAGCTCAACACTACACATAAACTCTATATTCTTTTCAGCTACACATAAACTCTATTTTCTTTTCAGCTCAACACTACTCATAAACTCTATTCTTTTCAGCTACACTACACATAAACTCTATTTTCTTTTCAGCTACACATAAACTCTATTTTCTTTTCAGCTCAACACTACACATAAACTCTATTTTCTTTTCAGCTACACATAAACTCAACTTTCTTTTCAGCTCAACACTACACATAAACTCTATATGCTATTCAGCTCAACACTACACATAAACTCTATTTTCTTTTCAGCTCAACACTACACATAAACTCTATTTTCTTTTCAGCTACACATAACATCTATATTCTTTTCAGCTCAACACTACACATAAACTCTATGTGCTTTTCAGCTTCACTACACATAAACTCTACTTTCTTTTCAGCTCAAAACTACACATAAACTCTATATGATTTTCAGTTTCACTACACATAAACTCTATATGCTTTTCAGCTCAACACTACACATAAACTCTATATTCTTTTCAGCTCAACGCTACACATAAACTCTATATTCTTTTCAGCTCAACAGTACACATGAACTCTATATTCTTTTCAGCTCAACGCTACACATAAACTCTATATTCTTTTCAGCTCAACAGTACACATGAACTCTATATGCTTTTCAGCTCAACACTACACATAAACTCTGTATTCT
Organism: Moxostoma hubbsi; assembly: GCA_032164185.1. Classification (NCBI taxonomy): domain Eukaryota; kingdom Metazoa; phylum Chordata; class Actinopteri; order Cypriniformes; family Catostomidae; genus Moxostoma; species Moxostoma hubbsi. The sequence continues at coordinate 468,447 of JAVLUX010000062.1, forward strand.
TTTCAGCTCAACAGTACACATAAACTCTATATGCTTTTCAGCTCAACGCTACACATAAACTGTATATTCTTTTCAGCTCAACAGTACACATAAACTCTATATGCTTTTCAGCTCAACGCTACACATAAACTGTATATTCTTTTCAGCTCAACACTACACATAAACTATTTTCTTTTCAGCTCAACACTACACATAAACTCTATTTTCTTTTCAGCTACACATAAACTCTATATTCTTTTCAGCTCAACACTACACATAAACTCTATTTGCTTTTCAGTTTCACTACACATAAACTCTATATTCTTTTCAGCTCAACACTACACATAAACTCTATTTGCTTTTCAGCTTCACAACACATAAACTCTATTTGCTTTTCAGTTTCACTACACATAAACTCTATTTTCTTTTCAGCTCAACACTACACATAAACTCTATTTTCTTTTCAGCTCAACACTACACATAAACTCTATATGCTATTCAGCTCAACACTACACATAAACTATATGCTTTTCAGCTCAACACTACACAAACTCTCTTTGCGTTTCAGCTTCACTACACATAAACTCTATTTTCTTTTCAGCTACACATAAACTCTATATGCTTTTCAGCTCAACACTACACATAAAATCTATATTCTTTTCAGCTCAACACTACACATAAACTCTAAATTCTTTTCAGCTTAACACTACACATAACTCTATTTTCTTTTCAGCTTCAGCTACACATAAACTCTACTTTATTTTCAGCTACACATAAACTACATTCTTTTCAGTTCAACACTACACATAAACTCTATATGCTTCTCAGCTCAACACTACACAAACTCTATTTTCTTTTCAGCTCAACACTACACATAAAATCTATTTTCTTTTCAGCTACACATAAACTCTATATTCTTTTCAGCTCAACAGTACACATAAACTCTATATGCTATTCAGCTCAACACTACACATAAACTCTATATGCTTTTCAGCTCAACACTACACAAACTCTCTTTGCGTTTCAGCTTCACTACACATAAACTCTATTTTCTTTTCAGCTACACATAAACTCTATATGCTTTTCAGCTCAACACTACACATAAAATCTATATTCTTTTCAGCTCAACACTAAACATAAACTCTAAATTCTTTTCAGCTCAACACTACACATAACTCTATTTTCTTTTCAGCTTCAGCTACACATAAACTCTACTTTCTTTTCAGCTACACATAAACTACATTCTTTTCAGTTCAACACTACACATAAACTCTATATGCTTTTCAGCTCAACACTACACAAACTCTATTTTCTTTTCAGCTCAACACTACACATAAAATCTATTTTCTTTTCAGCTACACATAAACTCTATATTCTTTTCAGCTCAACAGTACACATGAACTCTATATGCTATTCAGCTCAACACTACACATAAACTCTATTTTCTTTTCAGCTCAACACTACACAAACTCTATTTTCTTTTCAGCTCAACACTACACATAAACTATTTTCTTTTCAGCTACACATAAACTCTATATTCTTTTCAGCTCAACACTACACATAAACTCTATTTGCTTTTCAGTTTCACTACACATAAACTCTATATTCTTTTCAGCTCAACACTACACATAAACTGTATATTCTTTTCTGCTACACATAAAATCTACTTTCTTTTCAGCTCAAAACTACACATAAACTCTATATGCTTTTCAGCTCAACACTACACATAAACTCTATATTCTTTTCAGCTACACATAAACTCTATTTTCTTTTCAGCTCAACACTACTCATAAACTCTATTCTTTTCAGCTACACTACACATAAACTCTATTTTATTTTCAGCTACACATAAACTCTATTTTCTTTTCAGCTCAACACTACACATAAACTCTATTTTCTTTTCAGCTACACATAAACTCTACTTTCTTTTCAGCTCAACACTACACATAAACTCTATATGCTATTCAGCTCAACACTACACATAAACTCTATTTTCTTTTCAGCTCAACACTACACATAAACTATTTTCTTTTCAGCTCAACACTACACATAAACTCTATTTTCTTTTCAGCTACACATAAACTCTATATTCTTTTCAGCTCAACACTACACATAAACTCTATTTTCTTTTCAGCTACACATAAACTCTACTTTCTTTTCAGCTCAAAACTACACATAAACTCTATATGCTTTTCATTTTCACTACACATAAACTCTATTTGCTTTTCAGCTCAACACTACACATAAACTCTACTTTCTTTTCAGCTCAAAACTACACATAAACTCTATTTGCTTTTCAGTTTCACTACACATAAACTCTATTTTCTTTTCAGCTCAACACTACACATAAACTCTATTTTCTTTTCAGCTCAACACTACACATAAACTCTATATTCTTTTCAGCTCAACACTACACATAAACTCTATTTGCTTTTCAGTTTCACTACACATAAACTCTATTTTCTTTTCAGCTCAACACTACACATAAATTCTATATTCTTTTCAGCTCAACACTACACATAAACTCTATTTGCTTTTCAGTTTCACTACACATAAACTCTATATTCTTTTCAGCTCAACACTACACATAAACTCTATTTGCTTTTCAGCTTCACTACACATAAACTCTATTTGCTTTTCAGTTTCACTACACATAAACTCTATTTTCTTTTCAGCTCAACACTACACATAAACTCTATTTTCTTTTCAGCTCAACACTACACATAAACTCTATATTCTTTTCAGCTACACTTAAACTCTACTTTCTTTTCAGCTCAACACTACACATAAACTCTATATTCTTTTCAGCTACACATAAACTCTACTTTCTTTTCAGCTCAACACTACACATAAACTCTATATGCTATTCAGCTCAACACTACACATAAACTATATGCTTTTCAGCTCAACACTACACAAACTCTCTTTGCGTTTCAGCTTCACTACACATAAACTCTATTTTCTTTTCAGCTACACATAAACTCTATATGCTTTTCAGCTCAACACTACACATAAAATCTATATTCTTTTCAGCTCAACACTACACATAAACTCTAAATTCTTTTCAGCTCAACACTACACATAACTCTATTTTCTTTTCAGCTTCAGCTACACATAAACTCTACTTTCTTTTCAGCTACACATAAACTACATTCTTTTCAGTTCAACACTACACATAAACTCTATATGCTTCTCAGCTCAACACTACACAAACTCTATTTTCTTTTCAGCTCAAGACTACACATAAAATCTATTTTATTTTCAGCTACACATAAACTCTACTTTCTTTTCAGCTCAACACTACACATAAACTCTATATGCTATTCAGCTCAACACTACACATAAACTATATGCTTTTCAGCTCAACACTACACAAACTCTCTTTGCGTTTCAGCTTCACTACACATAAACTCTATTTTCTTTTCAGCTACACATAAACTCTATATGCTTTTCAGCTCAACACTACACATAAAATCTATATTCTTTTCAGCTCAACACTACACATAAACTCTAAATTCTTTTCAGCTCAACACTACACATAACTCTATTTTCTTTTCAGCTTCAGCTACACATAAACTCTACTTTATTTTCAGCTACACATAAACTACATTCTTTTCAGTTCAACACTACACATAAACTCTATATGCTTCTCAGCTCAACACTACACAAACTCTATTTTCTTTTCAGCTCAACACTACACATAAAATCTATTTTCTTTTCAGCTACACATAAACTCTATATTCTTTTCAGCTCAACAGTACACATAAACTCTATATGCTATTCAGCTCAACACTACACATAAACTCTATATGCTTTTCAGCTCAACACTACACAAACTCTCTTTGCGTTTCAGCTTCACTACACATAAACTCTATTTTCTTTTCAGCTACACATAAACTCTATATGCTTTTCAGCTCAACACTACACATAAAATCTATATTCTTTTCAGCTCAACACTAAACATAAACTCTAAATTCTTTTCAGCTCAACACTACACATAACTCTATTTTCTTTTCAGCTTCAGCTACACATAAACTCTACTTTCTTTTCAGCTACACATAAACTACATTCTTTTCAGTTCAACACTACACATAAACTCTATATGCTTTTCAGCTCAACACTACACAAACTCTATTTTCTTTTCAGCTCAACACTACACATAAAATCTATTTTCTTTTCAGCTACACATAAACTCTATATTCTTTTCAGCTCAACAGTACACATGAACTCTATATGCTATTCAGCTCAACACTACACATAAACTCTATTTTCTTTTCAGCTCAACACTACACAAACTCTATTTTCTTTTCAGCTCAACACTACACATAAACTATTTTCTTTTCAGCTACACATAAACTCTATATTCTTTTCAGCTCAACACTACACATAAACTGTATATTCTTTTCTGCTACACATAAAATCTACTTTCTTTTCAGCTCAAAACTACACATAAACTCTATATGCTTTTCAGCTCAACACTACACATAAACTCTATATTCTTTTCAGCTACACATAAACTCTATTTTCTTTTCAGCTCAACACTACTCATAAACTCTATTCTTTTCAGCTACACTACACATAAACTCTATTTTATTTTCAGTTACACATAAACTCTATTTTCTTTTCAGCTCAACACTACACATAAACTCTATTTTCTTTTCAGCTACACATAAACTCTACTTTCTTTTCAGCTCAACACTACACATAAACTCTATATGCTATTCAGCTCAACACTACACATAAACTCTATTTTCTTTTCAGCTCAACACTACACATAAACTATTTTCTTTTCAGCTCAACACTACACATAAACTCTATTTTCTTTTCAGCTACACATAAACTCTATATTCTTTTCAGCTCAACACTACACATAAACTCTATTTTCTTTTCAGCTACACATAAACTCTACTTTCTTTTCAGCTCAAAACTACACATAAACTCTATATGCTTTTCATTTTCACTACACATAAACTCTATTTGCTTTTCAGCTCAACACTACACATAAACTCTATTTGCTTTTCAGCTCAACACTACACATAAACTCTATTTTCTTTTCAACTACACATAAAGTCTACTTTCTTTTCAGCTCAACACTACACATAAACTCTATTTTCTTTTCAGCTACACATAAACTCTATTTGCTTTTCAGCTCAACACTACACATAAACTCTATTTTCTTTTCAACTACACATAAACTCTACTTTCTTTTCAGCTCAACACTACACATAAACTCTATATGCTATTCAGCTCAACACTACACATAAACTCTATTTTCTTTTCAGCTCAACACTACACATAAACTCTATTTTCTTTTCAGCTACACATAACATCTATATTCTTTTCAGCTCAACACTACACATAAACTCTATGTGCTTTTCAGCTTCACTACACATAAACTCTACTTTCTTTTCAGCTCAAAACTACACATAAACTCTATATGCTTTTCAGTTTCACTACACATAAAATCTATATGCTTTTCAGCTCAACACTACACATAAACTCTATATTCTTTTCAGCTACACTACACATAAACTATATTTTCTTTTCAGTTTCACTACACATAAACTCTTTTTTCTTTTCAGCTCAACACTACACATAAACTCTATATTCTTTTCAGCTCAACGCTACACATAAACTCTATATTCTTTTCAGCTCAAAAGTACACATGAACTCTATATGCTTTTCAGCTCAACACTACACATAAACTCTGTATTCTTTTCAGCTCAACAGTACACATAAACTCTATATGCTTTTCAGCTCAACGCTACACATAAACTGTATATTCTTTTCAGCTACACATAAACTCTACTTTCTTTTCAGCTCAAAACTACACATAAACTCTATATGCTTTTCAGCTCAACACTACACATAAACTCTATATTCTTTTCAGCTCAACACTACACAAACTCTATTTTCTTTTCAGCTACACATAAACTCTATTTGCGTTTCAGATTCACTACACATAAACTATTTTCTTTTCAGCTAAACATAAACTCTATATGCTTTTCAGCTCAACAGTACACATGAACTCTATATGCTTTTCAGCTCAACACTACACATAAACTCTATATTCTTTTCAGCTCAACAGTACACATGAACTCTATTTTCTTTTCAGCTACACATGAACTCTACTTTCTTTTCAGCTCAACACTACACATAAACTCTATATGCTATTCAGCTCAACACTACACATAACATCTATATTCTTTTCAGCTCAACACTACACATAAACTCTATGTGCTTTTCAGCTTCACTACACATAAACTCTACTTTCTTTTCAGCTCAAAACTACACATAAACTCTATATGCTTTTCAGTTTCACTACACATAAACTCTATATGCTTTTCAGCTCAACACTACACATAAACTCTATATTCTTTTCAGCTACACTACACATAAACTATATTTTCTTTTCAGTTTCACTACACATAAATTCTTTTTTTTTTCAGCTCAACACTACACATAAACTCTATATTCTTTTCAGCTCAACGCTACACATAAACTCTATATTCTTTTCAGCTCAACAGTACACATGAACTCTATTTTCTTTTCAGCTACACATAAACTCTACTTTCTTTTCAGCTCAACACTACACATAAACTCTATATGCTATTCAGCTCAACACTACACATAAACTCTATTTTCTTTTCAGCTCAACACTACACATAAACTCTATTTTCTTTTCAGCTACACATAACATCTATATTCTTTTCAGCTCAACACTACAGATAAACTCTATGTGCTTTTCAGCTTCACTACACATAAACTCTACTTTCTTTTCAGCTCAAAACTACACATAAACTCTATATGCTTTTCAGTTTCACTACACATAAAATCTATATGCTTTTCAGCTCAACACTACACATAAACTCTATATTCTTTTCAGCTACACTACACATAAACTATATTTTCTTTTCAGTTTCACTACACATAAACTCTTTTTTCTTTTCAGCTCAACACTACACATAAACTCTATATTCTTTTCAGCTCAACGCTACACATAAACTCTATATTCTTTTCAGCTCAAAAGTACACATGAACTCTATATGCTTTTCAGCTCAACACTACACATAAACTCTGTATTCTTTTCAGCTCAACAGTACACATAAACTCTATATGCTTTTCAGCTCAACGCTACACATAAACTGTATATTCTTTTCAGCTACACATAAACTCTACTTTCTTTTCAGCTCAAAACTACACATAAACTCTATATGCTTTTCAGCTCAACACTACACATAAACTCTATATTCTTTTCAGCTCAACACTACACAAACTCTATTTTCTTTTCAGCTACACATAAACTCTATTTGCGTTTCAGATTCACTACACATAAACTATTTTCTTTTCAGCTAAACATAAACTCTATATGCTTTTCAGCTCAACAGTACACATGAACTCTATATGCTTTTCAGCTCAACACTACACATAAACTCTATATTCTTTTCAGCTCAACAGTACACATGAACTCTATTTTCTTTTCAGCTACACATGAACTCTACTTTCTTTTCAGCTCAACACTACACATAAACTCTATATGCTATTCAGCTCAACACTACACATAACATCTATATTCTTTTCAGCTCAACACTACACATAAACTCTATGTGCTTTTCAGCTTCACTACACATAAACTCTACTTTCTTTTCAGCTCAAAACTACACATAAACTCTATATGCTTTTCAGTTTCACTACACATAAACTCTATATGCTTTTCAGCTCAACACTACACATAAACTCTATATTCTTTTCAGCTACACTACACATAAACTATATTTTCTTTTCAGTTTCACTACACATAAATTCTTTTTTCTTTTCAGCTCAACACTACACATAAACTCTATATTCTTTTCAGCTCAACGCTACACATAAACTCTATATTCTTTTCAGCTCAACAGTACACATGAACTCTATTTTCTTTTCAGCTACACATAAACTCTACTTTCTTTTCAGCTCAACACTACACATAAACTCTATATGCTATTCAGCTCAACACTACACATAAACTCTATTTTCTTTTCAGCTCAACACTACACATAAACTCTATTTTCTTTTCAGCTACACATAACATCTATATTCTTTTCAGCTCAACACTACACATAAACTCTATGTGCTTTTCAGCTTCACTACACATAAACTCTACTTTCTTTTCAGCTCAAAACTACATATAAACTCTATATGCTTTTCAGTTTCACTACACATAAAATCTATATGCTTTTCAGCTCAACACTACACATAAACTCTATATTCTTTTCAGCTACACTACACATAAACTATATTTTCTTTTCAGTTTCACTACACATAAACTCTTTTTTCTTTTCAGCTCAACACTACACATAAACTCTATATTCTTTTCAGCTCAACGCTACACATAAACTCTATATTCTTTTCAGCTCAAAAGTACACATGAACTCTATATGCTTTTCAGCTCAACACTACACATAAACTCTGTATTCTTTTCAGCTCAACAGTACACATAAACTCTATATGCTTTTCAGCTCAACGCTACACATAAACTGTATATTCTTTTCAGCTACACATAAACTCTACTTTCTTTTCAGCTCAAAACTACACATAAACTCTATATGCTTTTCAGCTCAACACTACACATAAACTCTATATTCTTTTCAGCTCAACACTACACAAACTCTATTTTCTTTTCAGCTACACATAAACTCTATTTGCGTTTCAGATTCACTACACATAAACTATTTTCTTTTCAGCTAAACATAAACTCTATATGCTTTTCAGCTCAACAGTACACATGAACTCTATATGCTTTTCAGCTCAACACTACACATAAACTCTATATTCTTTTCAGCTCAACAGTACACATGAACTCTATTTTCTTTTCAGCTACACATAAACTCTACTTTCTTTTCAGCTCAACACTACACATAAACTCTATATGCTATTCAGCTCAACACTACACATAACATCTATATTCTTTTCAGCTCAACACTACACATAAACTCTATGTGCTTTTCAGCTTCACTACACATAAACTCTACTTTCTTTTCAGCTCAAAACTACACATAAACTCTATATGCTTTTCAGTTTCACTACACATAAACTCTATATGCTTTTCAGCTCAACACTACACATAAACTCTATATTCTTTTCAGCTACACTACACATAAACTATATTTTCTTTTCAGTTTCACTACACATAAATTCTTTTTTTTTTTCAGCTCAACACTACACATAAACTCTATATTCTTTTCAGCTCAACGCTACACATAAACTCTATATTCTTTTCAGCTCAACAGTACACATGAACTCTATTTTCTTTTCAGCTACACATAAACTCTACTTTCTTTTCAGCTCAACACTACACATAAACTCTATATTCTTTTCAGCTCAACACTACACAAACTCTATTTTCTTTTCAGCTCAACACTACACATAAACTCTATTTTCTTTTCAGCTACACATAAACTCTATATTCTTTTCAGCTCAACACTACACATAAACTCTATTTGCTTTTCAGTTTCACTACACATAAACTCTACTTTCTTTTCAGCTCAACACTACACATAAACTCTATATTCTTTTCAGCTTCACTACACAAACTCTACTTTCTTTTCAGCTCAACACTACACATAAACTCTATATTCTTTTCAGCTTCATTACGCATAAACTCTATTTGCTTTTCAGCTCAACACTACACATTAACTCTATTTGCTTTTCAGCTTCACTACACATAAACTCTATATTCTTTTCAGCTTCACTACACATAAACTCTATATTCTTTTCAGCTCAACACTACACAAACTCTATTTTCTTTTCAGCTACACTACACATAAACTCTATTTTCTTTTCAGCTACACATAAACTCTATTTTCTTTTCAGCTACACATAAACTCTATTTTCTTTTCAGCTCAACACTACACATAAACTCTATTTTCTTTTCAGCTCAACACTACACATAAACTATTTTCTTTTCAGCTCAACACTACACATAAACTCTATTTTCTTTTCAGCTACACATAAACTCTATATTCTTTTCAGCTACACATAAACTCTACTTTCTTTTCAGCTCAACACTACACATAAACTCTATATGCTATTCAGCTCAACACTACACATAAACACTATTTTCTTTTCAGCTCAACACTACACATAAACTATTTTCTTTTCAGCTCAACACTACACATAAACTCTATTTTCTTTTCAGCTACACATAAACTCTATATTCTTTTCAGCTCAACACTACACATAAACTCTATTTTCTTTTCAGCTACACATAAACTCTACTTTCTTTTCAGCTCAAAACTACACATAAACTCTATATGCTTTTCATTTTCACTACACATAAACTCTATTTGCTTTTCAGCTCAACACTACACATAAACTCTATTTGCTTTTCAGCTCAACACTACACATAAACTCTATTTTCTTTTCAACTACACATAAAGTCTACTTTCTTTTCAGCTCAACACTACACATAAACTCTATTTTCTTTTCAGCTACACATAAACTCTATTTGCTTTTCAGCTCAACACTACACATAAACTCTATTTTCTTTTCAGCTACACATAAACTCTACTTTCTTTTCAGCTCAACACTACACATAAACTCTATATGCTATTCAGCTCAACACTACACATAAACTCTATTTTCTTTTCAGCTCAACACTACACATAAACTCTATTTTCTTTTCAGCTACACATAACATCTATATTCTTTTCAGCTCAACACTACACATAAACTCTATGTGCTTTTCAGCTTCACTACACATAAACTCTACTTTCTTTTCAGCTCAAAACTACACATAAACTCTATATGCTTTTCAGTTTCACTACACATAAAATCTATATGCTTTTCAGCTCAACACTACACATAAACTCTATATTCTTTTCAGCTACACTACACATAAACTATATTTTCTTTTCAGTTTCACTACACATAAACTCTTTTTTCTTTTCAGCTCAACACTACACATAAACTCTATATTCTTTTCAGCTCAACGCTACACATAAACTCTATATTCTTTTCAGCTCAAAAGTACACATGAACTCTATATGCTTTTCAGCTCAACACTACACATAAACTCTGTATTCTTTTCAGCTCAACAGTACACATAAACTCTATATGCTTTTCAGCTCAACGCTACACATAAACTGTATATTCTTTTCAGCTACACATAAACTCTACTTTCTTTTCAGCTCAAAACTACACATAAACTCTATATGCTTTTCAGCTCAACACTACACATAAACTCTATATTCTTTTCAGCTCAACACTACACAAACTCTATTTTCTTTTCAGCTACACATAAACTCTATTTGCGTTTCAGATTCACTACACATAAACTATTTTCTTTTCAGCTAAACATAAACTCTATATGCTTTTCAGCTCAACAGTACACATGAACTCTATATGCTTTTCAGCTCAACACTACACATAAACTCTATATTCTTTTCAGCTCAACAGTACACATGAACTCTATTTTCTTTTCAGCTACACATGAACTCTACTTTCTTTTCAGCTCAACACTACACATAAACTCTATATGCTATTCAGCTCAACACTACACATAACATCTATATTCTTTTCAGCTCAACACTACACATAAACTCTATGTGCTTTTCAGCTTCACTACACATAAACTCTACTTTCTTTTCAGCTCAAAACTACACATAAACTCTATATGCTTTTCAGTTTCACTACACATAAACTCTATATGCTTTTCAGCTCAACACTACACATAAACTCTATATTCTTTTCAGCTACACTACACATAAACTATATTTTCTTTTCAGTTTCACTACACATAAATTCTTTTTTCTTTTCAGCTCAACACTACACATAAACTCTATATTCTTTTCAGCTCAACGCTACACATAAACTCTATATTCTTTTCAGCTCAACAGTACACATGAACTCTATTTTCTTTTCAGCTACACAAACTCTACTTTCTTTTCAGCTCAACACTACACATAAACTCTATATGCTATTCAGCTCAACACTACACATAAACTCTATTTTCTTTTCAGCTCAACACTACACATAAACTCTATTTTCTTTTCAGCTACACATAACATCTATATTCTTTTCAGCTCAACACTACACATAAACTCTATGTGCTTTTCAGCTTCACTACACATAAACTCTACTTTCTTTTCAGCTCAAAACTACATATAAACTCTATATGCTTTTCAGTTTCACTACACATAAAATCTATATGCTTTTCAGCTCAACACTACACATAAACTCTATATTCTTTTCAGCTACACTACACATAAACTATATTTTCTTTTCAGTTTCACTACACATAAACTCTTTTTTCTTTTCAGCTCAACACTACACATAAACTCTATATTCTTTTCAGCTCAACGCTACACATAAACTCTATATTCTTTTCAGCTCAAAAGTACACATGAACTCTATATGCTTTTCAGCTCAACACTACACATAAACTCTGTATTCTTTTCAGCTCAACAGTACACATAAACTCTATATGCTTTTCAGCTCAACGCTACACATAAACTGTATATTCTTTTCAGCTACACATAAACTCTACTTTCTTTTCAGCTCAAAACTACACATAAACTCTATATGCTTTTCAGCTCAACACTACACATAAACTCTATATTCTTTTCAGCTCAACACTACACAAACTCTATTTTCTTTTCAGCTACACATAAACTCTATTTGCGTTTCAGATTCACTACACATAAACTATTTTCTTTTCAGCTAAACATAAACTCTATATGCTTTTCAGCTCAACAGTACACATGAACTCTATATGCTTTTCAGCTCAACACTACACATAAACTCTATATTCTTTTCAGCTCAACAGTACACATGAACTCTATTTTCTTTTCAGCTACACATAAACTCTACTTTCTTTTCAGCTCAACACTACACATAAACTCTATATGCTATTCAGCTCAACACTACACATAACATCTATATTCTTTTCAGCTCAACACTACACATAAACTCTATGTGCTTTTCAGCTTCACTACACATAAACTCTACTTTCTTTTCAGCTCAAAACTACACATAAACTCTATATGCTTTTCAGTTTCACTACACATAAACTCTATATGCTTTTCAGCTCAACACTACACATAAACTCTATATTCTTTTCAGCTACACTACACATAAACTATATTTTCTTTTCAGTTTCACTACACATAAATTCTTTTTTTTTTTCAGCTCAACACTACACATAAACTCTATATTCTTTTCAGCTCAACGCTACACATAAACTCTATATTCTTTTCAGCTCAACAGTACACATGAACTCTATTTTCTTTTCAGCTACACATAAACTCTACTTTCTTTTCAGCTCAACACTACACATAAACTCTATATTCTTTTCAGCTCAACACTACACAAACTCTATTTTCTTTTCAGCTCAACACTACACATAAACTCTATTTTCTTTTCAGCTACACATAAACTCTATATTCTTTTCAGCTCAACACTACACATAAACTCTATTTGCTTTTCAGTTTCACTACACATAAACTCTACTTTCTTTTCAGCTCAACACTACACATAAACTCTATATTCTTTTCAGCTTCATTACGCATAAACTCTATTTGCTTTTCAGCTCAACACTACACATTAACTCTATTTGCTTTTCAGCTTCACTACACATAAACTCTATATTCTTTTCAGCTTCACTACACATAAACTCTATATTCTTTTCAGCTCAACACTACACAAACTCTATTTTCTTTTCAGCTACACTACACATAAACTCTATTTTCTTTTCAGCTACACATAAACTCTATTTTCTTTTCAGCTACACATAAACTCTATTTTCTTTTCAGCTCAACACTACACATAAACTCTATTTTCTTTTCAGCTCAACACTACACATAAACTATTTTCTTTTCAGCTCAACACTACACATAAACTCTATTTTCTTTTCAGCTACACATAAACTCTATATTCTTTTCAGCTACACATAAACTCTACTTTCTTTTCAGCTCAACACTACACATAAACTCTATATGCTATTCAGCTCAACACTACACATAAACACTATTTTCTTTTCAGCTCAACACTACACATAAACTCTATGTGCTTTTCAGCTTCACTACACATAAACTCTATTTTCTTTTCAGCTACACATAAACTCTACTTTCTTTTCAGCTCAAAACAACACATAAACTCTATATGCTTTTCATTTTCACTACACATAAACTCTATTTGCTTTTCAGCTCAACACTACACATAAACTCTATTTGCTTTTCAGCTACACATAAACTCTACTTTCTTTTCAGCTCAACACTACACATAAACTCTATATGCTATTCAGCTCAACACTACACATAAACTCTATTTTCTTTTCAGCTCAACACTACACATAAACTCTATTTTCTTTTCAGCTCAACACTACACATAAACTCTATTTTCTTTTCAGCTACACATAACATCTATATTGTTTTCAGCTCAACACTACACATAAACTCTATGTGCTTTTCAGCTTCACTACACATAAACTCTACTTTCTTTTCAGCTCAAAACTACACATAAACTCTATATGCTTTTCAGTTTCACTACACATAAACTCTATATGCTTTTCAGCTCAACACTACACATAAACTCTATATTCTTTTCAGCTACACTACACATAAACTATATTTTCTTTTCAGTTTCACTACACATAAACTCTTTTTTCTTTTCAGCTCAACACTACACATAAACTCTATATTCTTTTCAGCTCAACGCTACACATAAACTCTATATTATTTTCAGCTCAACAGTACACATGAACTCTATATGCTTTTCAGCTCAACACTACACATAAACTCTGTATTCTTTTCAGCTCAACAGTACACATAAACTCTATATGCTTTTCAGCTCAACGCTACACATAAACTGTATATTCTTTTCAGCTACACATAAACTCTACTTTCTTTTCAGCTCAAAACTACACATAAACTCTATATGCTTTTCAGCTCAACAGTACACATAAACTCTATATTCTTTTCAGCTCAACACTACACAAACTCTATTTTCTTTTCAGCTACACATAAACTCTATTTGCGTTTCAGATTCACTACACATAAACTATTTTCTTTTCAGCTACACATAAACTCTATATGCTTTTCAGCTCAACAGTACACATGAACTCTATATGCTTTTCAGCTCAACACTACATATAAACTCTATATTCTTTTCAGCTCAACAGTACACATGAACTCTATTTTCTTTTCAGCTACTTATAAACTCTACTTTCTTTTCAGCTCAACACTACACATAAACTCTATATGCTATTCAGCTCAACACTACACATAAACTCTATTTTCTTTTCAGCTCAACACTACACAAACTCTATTTTCTTTTCAGCTCAACACTACACATAAACTCTATTTTCTTTTCAGCTACACATAAACTCTATATTCTTTTCAGCTCAACACTACACATAAACTCTATTTGCTTTTCAGTTTCACTACACATAAACTCTATATTCTTTTCAGCTCAACACTACACATAAACTCTATTTGCTTTTCAGCTTCACTACACAAACTCTATTTGCTTTTCAGTTTCACTACACATAAACTCTATTTTCTTTTCAGCTCAACACTACACATAAACTCTATTTTCTTTTCAGCTCAACACTACACATAAACTCTATATTCTTTTCAGCTCAACACTACACATAAACTCTATTTGCTTTTCAGTTTCACTACACATAAACTCTATATTCTTTTCAGCTCAACACTACACATAAACTCTATTTGCTTTTCAGCTTCACTACACATAAACTCTATTTGCTTTTCAGTTTCACTACACATAAACTCTATTTTCTTTTCAGCTCAACACTACACATAAACTCTATTTTCTTTTCTGCTCAACACTACACATAAACTCTATATTCTTTTCAGCTCAACACTACACATAACTCTATTTTCTTTTCAGCTTCAGCTACACATAAACTCTACTTTCTTTTCAGCTACACATAAACTACATTCTTTTCAGTTCAACACTACACATAAACTCTATATGCTTTTCAGCTCAACACTACACAAACTCTATTTTCTTTTCAGCTCAACACTACACATAAAATCTATTTTCTTTTCAGCTACACATAAACTCTATATTCTTTTCAGCTCAACACTACACATAAACTCTATTTGCGTTTCAGCTTCACTACACATAAACTCTATTTTCTTTTCAGCTACACATAAACTCTACTTTCTTTTCAGCTCAAAACTACACATAATCTCTATATGCTTTTCAGCTCAACACTACACATAAACTCTATATTCTTTTCAGCTCAACACTATACAAACTCTATTTTCTTTTCAGCTACACATAAACTCTATATGCTTTTCAGCTCAACAGTACACATGAACTCTATGTGCTTTTCAGCTCAACACTACACATAAACTCTATATTCTTTTCAGCTCAACAGTACACATAAACTCTATATGCTTTTCAGCTCAACGGTACACATAAACTGTATATTCTTTTCTGCTACACATAAACTCTACTTTCTTTTCAGTTCAACACTACACATAAACTCTATATGCTTTTCAGCTCAACACTACACAAACTCTATTTTCTTTTCAGCTCAACACTACACATAAAATCTATTTTCTTTTCAGCTACACATAAACTCTATATTCTTTTCAGCTCAACACTACACATAAACTCTATTTGCTTTTCAGCTTCACTACACATAAACTCTATTTGCTTTACAGCTCAACACTACACATAAACTCTATTTGCGTTTCAGCTTCACTACACATAAACTCTATTTTCTTTTCAGCTACACATAAACTCTACTTTCTTTTCAGCTCAAAACTACACATAAACTCTATATGCTTTTCAGCTCAACACTACACATAAACTCTATATTCTTTTCAGCTCAACACTATACAAACTCTATTTTCTTTTCAGCTACACATAAACTCTATATGCTTTTCAGCTCAACAGTACACATGAACTCTATGTGCTTTTCAGCTCAACACTACACATAAACTCTATATTCTTTTCAGCTCAACAGTACACATAAACTCTATATGCTTTTCAGCTCAACGCTACACATAAACTGTATATTCTTTTCTGCTACACATAAACTCTACTTTCTTTTCAGCTCAAAACTACACATAAACTCTATATGCTTTTCAGCTCAACACTACACATAAA
Organism: Moxostoma hubbsi; assembly: GCA_032164185.1. Taxonomy (NCBI): domain Eukaryota; kingdom Metazoa; phylum Chordata; class Actinopteri; order Cypriniformes; family Catostomidae; genus Moxostoma; species Moxostoma hubbsi. The sequence goes on from JAVLUX010000062.1 coordinate 485,547, forward strand.
CTCTATATTCTTTTCAACTCAACACTACACAAACTCTATTTTCTTTTCAGCTACACATAAACTCTATTTTCTTTTCAGCTACACATAAACTCTACTTTCTTTTCAGCTCAACACTACACAAACTCTATATTGTTTTCAGCTCAACACTACATATAAACGCTATATGATTTTCAGCTCAACACTACACATAAACTCTATATTCTTTTCAGCTTCACTACACAAACTCTACTTTCTTTTCAGCTCAACACTACACATAAACTCTATTTGCTTTTCAGATTAACTACACATAACTCTATTTTCTTTTCAGCTCAACACTACACATAAAATCTATTTTCTTTTCAGCTACACATAAACTCTATATTCTTTTCAGCTCAACACTACACATAAACTCTATTTGCGTTTCAGCTTCACTACACATAAACTCTATATTCTTTTCAGCTCAACACTATACAAACTCTATTTTCTTTTCAGCTACACATAAACTCTATATGCTTTTCAGCTCAACAGTACACATGAACTCTATGTGCTTTTCAGCTCAACACTACACATAAACTCTATATTCTTTTCAGCTCAACAGTACACATAAACTCTATATGCTTTTCAGCTCAACGGTACACATAAACTGTATATTCTTTTCTGCTACACATAAACTCTACTTTCTTTTCAGTTCAACACTACACATAAACTCTATATGCTTTTCAGCTCAACACTACACAAACTCTATTTTCTTTTCAGCTCAACACTACACATAAAATCTATTTTCTTTTCAGCTACACATAAACTCTATATTCTTTTCAGCTCAACACTACACATAAACTCTATTTGCTTTTCAGCTTCACTACACATAAACTCTATTTGCTTTACAGCTCAACACTACACATAAACTCTATTTGCGTTTCAGCTTCACTACACATAAACTCTATTTTCTTTTCAGCTACACATAAACTCTACTTTCTTTTCAGCTCAAAACTACACATAAACTCTATATGCTTTTCAGCTCAACACTACACATAAACTCTATATTCTTTTCAGCTCAACACTATACAAACTCTATTTTCTTTTCAGCTACACATAAACTCTATATGCTTTTCAGCTCAACAGTACACATGAACTCTATGTGCTTTTCAGCTCAACACTACACAAACTCTATATTCTTTTCAGCTCAACAGTACACATAAACTCTATATGCTTTTCAGCTCAACGCTACACATAAACTGTATATTCTTTTCTGCTACACATAAACTCTACTTTCTTTTCAGCTCAAAACTACACATAAACTCTATATGCTTTTCAGCTCAACACTACACATAAACTCTATATTCTTTTCAACTCAACACTACACAAACTCTATTTTCTTTTCAGCTACACATAAACTCTATTTTCTTTTCAGCTACACATAAACTCTACTTTCTTTTCAGCTCAACACTACACAAACTCTATATTGTTTTCAGCTCAACACTACATATAAACGCTATATGATTTTCAGCTCAACACTACACATAAACTCTATATTCTTTTCAGCTTCACTACACAAACTCTACTTTCTTTTCAGCTCAACACTACACATAAACTCTATTTGCTTTTCAGATTAACTACACATAACTCTATTTTCTTTTCAGCTTCACTACACATAAACTCTATTTTCTTTTCAGCTCAGCACTGCTCATAAACTCTATTGCGTTTCAGCTCAACACTACACAAACTCTATTTGCTTTTCAGCTACACATAAACTTTACTTTCTTTTCACCTCAACACTATACATAAACTCTATATTCTTTTCAGCTCAACACTACACATAAACTCTATTTGCTTTTCAGCTACACATAAACTCTACTTTCATTTCAGCTTCACTACACATAAACTATTTGCTTTTCAGCTCAACACTACACATAAACTCTATATTCTTTTCAGCTCAACACTACACATAAACTCTATTTGCTTTTCAGCTTCACTACACATATACTCTATTTTCTTTTCAGCTACACATAAACTCTACTTTCATTTCAGCTTCACTACACATAAACTCTATTTGCTTTTCAGCTCAGCACTGCTCATAAACTCTTTTTGCTTTCAGCTTCACTACACATAAACTCTACTTTCTTATCAGCTTCACTACACAAACTCTATTTTCTTTTCAGCTTCACTACACATAAACTCTACTTTCTTATCAGCTTCACTACACAAACTCTATTTTCTTTTCAGCTTCACTACACATAAACTCTATTTGCTTTTCAGCTACACATATACTCTATTTTCTTTTCAGCTACACATAAACTCTACTTTCATTTCAGCTTCACTACACATAAACTATTTGCTTTTCAGCTCAGCACTGCTCATACACTCTTTTTGCTTTCAGCTTCACTACACATAAACTCTACTTGCTTTTCAGCTTCACTACACATAAACTCTACTTGCTTTTCAGCTTCACTACACATAAACTCTACTTTCTTATCAGCTTCACTACACATAAACTCTATTTTCTTTTCAGCTTCACTACATATAAACTCTATTTTCTTTTCAGCTTCACTACATATAAACTCTATTTTCTTTTCAGCTCAGCACTACACATAAACTCTTTGCTTTCAGCTCAACACTACACATAAACTCTATTGGCTTTTCAGCTCAACACTACACATAAACTCTATTTTCTTTTCAGCTCAGCACTGCTCATAAACTCTGTTGGCTTTTCAGCTCAACACTACACATGAACTCTGTTGGCTTTTCAGCTCAACACTACACCTAAACAGCTTTGTTGAGTCTCTCTCTCTCTCCCTGTGTCTCTCCCCGACTGCCGCTCTCGCCTCAGCTTTATCTATTGCCCATTAATGCTGTAATCAGCCACATCTGGACGTGATAATCTGATGCAGGTGTCCAACCCGACCCGCCCTGCTCTCCACAGTTACATTTAAACGAGTGCTCCCAATGACTGAATAATTTGTAATATTATAAAACAAGCAATACAGACACATACGAGTACTCAGGGTTGGGGAATAATGGAAGTAATGACATTACCTATTAAAAATAAAAAATATTAGTAACTGTGTTCCACTACAATTACAATTTAAATAATTTGTAATTAGAATATAGTTACGTTTAAAAATTATTTCACTTACTGAAGAGATTACGTTGCATTTTATTTTCCTTTTTAGTTTGCTTTGTTGAAATAAATCCATATAAATGATGTGATCCGAGGAGCATTTGAACAGCGGTGAATTATGTTGTACATTCATACAAGCAGACTGAGGGCACTTTCACACTGTTATATATAAAAAGTTGGATATGATGTTCTATGATCAGAAGATGATGTCGTTGTGTACATTTTTGGAGCAGCGGAAAGATAAATATACCTTGTGTAAATTCTCATGTGAACATTTAGCATTATGCTAAGCTAAAATGTTATTTCACGTCCTTCATGCACCTGTCTTTACCCATGAATATATATTTCTATCAAGAAAATCCACATTAGATGACAATTATTTTCACTAGTAAGATCTTCAAAATTAGGGCAAAAATGTACTGCACTGTTTTCTTGTAAAACTATCTAAACATCCTTAAAGTGGTCATGACATTTCTTTTTACTTATTAGTTTATTTTCCTTGAGGTTTACTTATAAAATGAATAAAATTTTAGCAGAAAAACTGTCATATATTTGTAAAACATAATCATTTCCCTCTGAAACACTCTGTTTTGGTGCTGTTTGTCCATTAAGACATGACAGTACATGCCCACTGTTCTGATTGGCTCTCTGCTCTTGACTGACCTGCTCTCTCTCCTTGCCATCTCGCTGCTCACCTCTACTGGGTGGGGCTATGGAAGTGATTAAAGATAAAGTAGGCATTAAGGCCCGGGTATACTTAGTTTATGCACTTTTCAAATCAGATCACACCTGGCCAACCACTTTGCCTATCTGATTATACTTTTCATAATCTCTAACTAATAGGAATGTGTTCGACATATGCACACTACAACTGCTTTGTGACACTCTTTTAGGACAGGCAAAGGCCAGCGCATGCGCAGACGATGCACAAGGACTATCAGGTGACATGCATTAATGCCACGCTGCTGTGCTGATGACACAATTTGTGACACATACTGTTTTGTAGTTGCAGCACATTATAGAGACTTACATTTCTGCATTTGGCAGACGCTTTTATCCAAAGTGCACTTATTACAGGGACAATCCCCCCGGAGCAACCTGGAGATAAGTGTCTTACTCAAGGACACAATGGTGGTGGCTGTGGGGATCGAACCAGCAACCTTCTGATTACCAGTTATGTGCTTTAGCCCACTACGCCGCCACCACTCACTAATGGCATTTTTGTGCCATGTTGTTCATAAAAATTGACAGTAGAGGGCTCTATTTTGCTATTTTATTATTTTTACTTCTATTATTTCTGCACAATGTCGGTCTCAATAAAGCTCATTTGGTATCTTTGGAGGGCGGGATTTTGGAAAGAGGAGGCGTGGCTAATTCAACGTCTCAGTCTCGTGGAAGTAGAACGGCTAAAAATCACCTTTAACTTGTTCATAGTCAAGACAAGTGAAAAAATCTGCCAGTGCTGAAAAAGTAATCCAGACTATTAGATTACATTACTGGTCTTTGAGTAATCTGAATACATAAAAAATTACATTTTACAGCATGTATTCTGTAATCTGTAGTGAAATAGTGGAGTACATTTGAAAAGTGGTGGTGGCGTAGTGGTTAGAGCACAGGGCTGCTAACCAGAAGGTCGCTGGTTTGAACCCCACGGCCACCACCATTGTGTCCTTGAGCAAGACACTTAACTCCAGGTTGATCCGGGGGGGATTGTCCCTGTAATAAGTGCACTGTAAGTCGCTTTGGATAAAAGCATCTGCCAAATGCATAAATGAAAATGAACCCTCAGACTGGAGTCCCTCCTTCAATGTAAGTCTATGGGGTTTTTTCATCTGAAAATGGTGTGATCTTTTAGTAAAGGAACAGCACACCTCTACTCAACAACACACATGATTTGAGAAATCTGTCTGGAACAGGATCACTTACACACTGAATGTTTAATGTTTACTTTAAGAGGCTTCATTAAATCGTTATATGAGCAATGACTACTAATGACAATCACATTCTCTTTAGGTAAACCTGAAAGATATGACCAGTCTAAACACTGATTACCTTCCTGTTCTCTGCACACAATGAGTGTCCTTCCGTTTGTATTATTATGCACTCTTAGAATAGCGCCTGTTGAGGAAACGGACGCTTTATCTCTCTCATGAATTACTTTTATTACATATAAAGTTGTGCCAGATCTCAGTCAGTAGATCGGACTCACTGCACAAAACATGGAAAGTTCAGCGCGAACCTTTGTACTAAACACAGCCACGGGAAGAGACTGAAAGCAACCAGACTTCCTGAAGCCAAAAGGACCAAGACAAAACAGCCGTACAGATGTGGTATACACACATTAAAGGCATGATGTACAGCTCTAGTCTGGCATCAGATTGTGGCGATTAGGGTGGAGCGCAGTGATCCTGAAACACAACTGAACTCACAGGAAACACACACATTTATCCAGGATTGGACTGTGGACTTTAAAGCAGAAGATCTGCAGTTTTACTTGTTTTCTTGAACACACCTTACTGCAAACGTCAAGTTCACACTGGGTTGGAGAGGAGGCATATATGCAATGAAAACATTAATACAAGTGCTAGGGTAACCTCTGGTCGGCGATCCTAACGAGCTATGTAGCTACACTACCCAATGTTAGCGACAGTACAATATTGGCTAGCTTTGTTTGCTAATTCATGTGACTAATTGAAGTTTCTGCATCTGAGGACACAACCGAATGTGAGCATAAATGGCACAGTGGGTGCCATCATGTTTAATGGAACTCTTATAACATTTCTGAGTTTATGAATTCTATGATAAGGGTCCGATCGATCATGACACACGGGGAAATGTGAAGCAGATGTAATAAAACCATAGAATTAGATTAGATAGTTAAGATTAAAAAACTCAAGTCATTTTTGAAACATTCACGAGTCCTTTGAGTCAAGTCAAGTTTGAAGTCTATAAAAATGCTAATCGAGTGCGATTCAAGTCTCTAACTCGAGCCTCCATCTCTGGTAGAAGGTCACTGAAGAATTGTGGAGCAAGACTATTCAAAGCTTTGTACATGATTAACATGTTAACTAATGTTGTTAGTTAATGTTGACAAACGTAACCTTATTTTAAAGTGTTACGTGACCATGGGAAATTTTGGCAAAACGGAATTACATGCTTTTACATACTTTTGCTGCATTTTCCCAGTGAAATGTCCAGTGGGGGGCGAAAAAACTGAGTAAAATGGTGTCGTAATCATACAAGGTTTTTAAGGTGAATATTAAAAGGAGGATTGTGGCAGGGCGGAGGGCGGGGATGGGTCGTGATTCTGCACACCCGGCCCCTAATTGGGCTGATTAGCCCGAGAGGGATAAAGGCCGACTGAAGACTGCAGTGCGACACAGATAGAGATTTATGGACAGCTGCCTGACACCAGTGTGTGTGTGTGTTAGTCTTTTTGTTTCAGTTTTATAATAAACTATTATTTATATTGTCAAGCCGGTTCTCGCCTCCTCCTTTCCATGAATCCCTTTTCACTGGTGCTGAAATCTGGGAAGGAGGAGGGATGCACCATAGTGGAGTTCTCGCCGCTACCATCCACCTCAAAGGAGCAGCTGCGGCCATCTGCCAGAGGAGCCAACCATGAGGGGAGGAGGGGCTCCCAAACAACCGCATGGAGCGGTTACCGCTGCCAGGGGCGGGGGAGACCCCTACCGTCCACCAGTCCGCAAGGGGCCAGAGGACTGCCTCCGATCCGTCCGTGGAGGCATGTCTGTCATCCATTAGAGGGTGGAGGAGTGGCCGAGGACCAAGCTACGGCGTATCTTGAGAACCAGCGAGTAAGTGTTTTTTTTTTTCTTTCTCTCCTCTCTCTCTCA
>JAVLUX010000062.1:497500-517500 GCA_032164185.1 Moxostoma hubbsi
ACTCAAATGACACAGAATGAAACTGAATGAGATGATTATCTTTCAAACGAGTCCACACACAAGATAATCAGATGTATAGATCATTAGATAATCCACATGAAGCACAATGTTACCTATGACCACCAGGAGATGGCGCCAAATACATGACAGACTCAATGATGACTCAAATGACACAGAATGAAACTGAATGAGATGATTATCTTTCAAACGAGTCCACACACAGGATAATCAGATGTATTGATCATTAGATAATCCACATGAAGCACAATGTTACATATGACCACCAGGAGATGGCGCCAAATACATGACACAGACTCAATGATGACTCAAATGACACAGAATGAAACTCATTCTGTGAAATCTCATGAGTAAAATCATGTCTGCATGCTATGCAAACCTTTTAGTCATTGTTGTGTTTGCATGTGTAATTAGTTCTTATGTACAATTATTATCTTTTATTTGTTCGGAGATGTTTTTGGACACTATGATACATTATATTTGTAATGTTGTAACTTTTGATCGCTTTGTCGTATCAAAATTGATCAGAGCCACATTATTTACACACAGAGATATATAATCAGTAAAATCAGAAAAATAATAAGAAAAGTAAACTTTTGGCTACTTAGAATGTTTTGTGTGATTTTCGTCAGTTTCTCAGGCTGAGAGTCTCAGAATGTGTCATAATCTATATCATGAAAACATTTGATTCGTTTCAAACACTTTTATCCGTGTGCTATAATCGCTATAGTATTCATAAACCATATATTACCTCTGTGTGAGGAAAATACCTATGTTTAAGCCTTTATTCAGTGATCATCTGTTTAAACTAATTCTGTGCTGTTTTATTTTTGTGCATTTTCTGGAATAGATTATTGCGATTAAATGTATATTCCTATTATGTTTTTATACAATATCACGAAAAAGTTTACACTTTAAATGTTAAAGTCTCTGTATACATAAGTCAGACATATGAGGTATCATTTGAAATCACTTCTGCATTTATGTTACTTTAAATAACAAAATATTCCTCAAAACATACACATTTAAAATTAGCGCCCCCTAGATGTAATGGGGTACTAATATTTATATGAAAATAAAAGTCCTTCACATAGCACCTAAATAGTCATATATCAAATGAAAGATCTCACTCTCAGGAATGTGACTGTAGAGATTATTTTGTTGCATTAATACCACAGTTCAATAGATTTTCAAAAAAAATCATAAAAGTGAAATATGATTTCTGTAAGTCATCAAATATAAATGTGTCATTTATGCTCCGATAACTGCGGCTGTAAACCCCAAATAACCAAAAACTTTATATCTGCTTTAACAATGTTTATACATTGTACACATCATATACATGTTTATACAAATGTTTTATATCATATGTATTTATATATATTATAGCTTTCTAATGACCCCTAGATTGAGCTTGTAGTCCACTCAGAGGCCGAGATATTCAATGAAATAATGAGGGTGTTGCTTGAACTGAACATTAGACTGAATGTCTATGGACGAGCACATCTGTGAGGGGTAAAATGTGTTAGAGCACCACCTACAGTTCACATCTGTGTATTGTGATGGAATGCGTTAGAGCGCCACCTACAGTTCACATCTGTGTATTGTGACGAATGTGTTAGAGCGCCACCTACAGTTCACATCTGTGTATTGTGATGAATGTGTTAGAGCGCCACCTACAGTTCACATCTGTGTATTGTGATGGAATGTGTTAGAGCGCCCCCTACAGTTCACATCTGTGTATTGTGATGGAATGTGTTAGAGCGCCACCTACAGTTCACATCTGTGTATTGTGATGGAATGTGTTAGAGCGCCACCTACAGTTCACATCTGTTTATTGTGATGGAATGTGTTAGAGCGCCACCTACACTTCACATCAGTGTATTGTGATGAATGTGTTAGAGCGCCACCTACAGTTCACATCTGTGTATTGTGATGGAATGTGTTAGAGCGCCCCCTACAGTTCACATCTGTGTATTGTGATGGAATGTGTTAGAGCGCCACCTACAGTTCACATCTGTGTATTGTGATGGAATGTGTTAGAGCGCCACCTACAGTTCACATCTGTGTATTGTGATGGAATGTGTTAGAGCGCCACCTAAAGTTCACATCTGTGTATTGTGATGGAATGTGTTAGAGCGCCACCTACAGTTCACATCTGTGTATTGTGATGGAATGTGTTAGAGTGCCCCCTACAGTTCACATCTGTGTATTGTGATGGAATGTGTTAGAGCGCCCCCTACAGTTCACATCCGTGTATTGTGATGGAATGTGTTAGAGCGCCACCTACAGTTCACATCTGTGTATTGTGATGGAATGTGTTAGAGCGCCACCTACATTTCACATCCGTGTATTGTGATGGAATGTGTTAGAGCGCCACCTACAGTTCACATCTGTGTATTGTGATGGAATGTGTTAGAGCGCCACCTACAGTTCACATCTGTGTATTGTGATGGAATGTGTTAGAGCGCCACCTACAGTTCACATCTGTGTATTGTGATGGAATGTGTTAGAGTGCCCCCTACAGTTCACATCTGTGTATTGTGATGAATGTGTTAGAGCGCCACCTACAGTTCACATCTGTGTATTGTGATGGAATGTGTTAGAGCGCCACCTACAGTTCACATCTGTGTATTGTGATGGAATGTGTTAGAGCGCCACCTACAGTTCACATCTGTGTATTGTGATGGAATGTGTTAGAGCGCCACCTACAGTTCACATCTGTGTATTGTGATGGAATGTGTTAGAGCGCCACCTACAGTTCACATCTGTGTATTGTGATGGAATGTGTTAGAGCTCCACCTACAGCTCACATCTGTGTATTGTGATGGAATGTGTTAGAGCGCCACCTACAGTTCACATCCGTGTATTGTGATGGAATGTGTTAGAGCGCCACCTACAGTTCACATCCGTGTATTGTGATGGAATGCGTTAGATCGCCACCTACAGTTCACATCCGTGTATTGTGATGGAATGCGTTAGATCGCCACCTACAGTTCACATCCGTGTATTGTGATGGAATGCGTTAGATCGCCACCTACAGTTCACATCCGTGTATTGTGATGGAATGCGTTAGAGCGCCACCTACACTTCACATCCGTGTATTGTGATGGAATGCGTTAGAGCGCCACCTACACTTCACATCCGTGTATTGTGATGGAATGCGTTAGAGCGCCACCTACACTTCACATCCGTGTATTGTGATGGAATGCGTTAGAGCGCCACCTACAGTTCACATCCGTATATTGTGATGGAATGCGTTAGAGCGCCACCTACAGTTCACATCCGTATATTGTGATGGAATGCGTTAGAGCGCCACCTACAGTTCACATCCGTATATTGTGATGGAATGCGTTAGCGCTCCACCTACAGTTCACATCCGTATAATGTGATGGAATGTGTTAGAGCTCCACCTACAGTTCACATCTGTGTATTGTGATGGAATGTGTTAGAGCGCCACCTAAAGTTCACATCTGTGTATTGTGATGGAATGTGTTAGAGCGCCACCTACAGTTCACATCTTTGTATTGTGATGGAATGTGTTAGAGCGCCACCTACAGTTCACATCTGTGTATTGTGATGGAATGTGTTAGAGCGCCACCTACAGTTCACATCTTTGTATTGTGATGGAATGTGTTAGAGCGCCACCTACAGTTCACATCTGTGTATTGTGATGGAATGTGATAGAAGAAAAACAAAATTTTCTAGTACTTTCTGCCACCTAGTGGAACAAAATGAGACTTTTCACAGTGAGATAGAGTGAACAGAACCAGAAATACACGTTTACAAATTTAGGTACTAGTTTATCGTAAGCTTATAAACATATACAGTAATATTTTTTTATTTGGGGCGGATTTAAAAAAAAAAAATTAGACACATTTTTGTAATTAGCCCACAGTATGCGTGAATGCCTAGCAATTAGTAATTAAAAAGTAATTAGCTTTTAAATTTGAGTGTGAAAAATTGTGGGTGGCAGTCAAAAAAATTTATTTGGAATTTCTCCCATTTTTCTCCCAATCTGTAATGCCCAATTCCCAATGTGCTCCAAGTCCTCGTGGTGGCGTAGTGACTCACCTCAATCCGGGTGGTGGAGGATGAATCTCAGTTGTCTCCGCGTCTGAGACCGTCAATCTGCGCATCTTATCACGTAACTTGTTGAGCGCGTTACCGTGGAGATGTAGCGCATGTGGAGGCTTCATGCTATTCTCCGCGGCATCCACACACAACCTAAATGACTGGCGTCCTGTTGCTCTGACCCCCATCATCAGCAAATGCTTTGAGAGGTTGATCAGAGATCACATCTGCTCTGTTCTGCCCACCTCTTTGGACCCATTGCAGTTTGCCTACCATAACAACCGCTCCACTGATGATGCCATTGCATCTACACCACACACTGCTCTCTCCCACCTGGAAAAAAGGAACACGTATGTGAGAATGCTGTTTGTAGACTACAGCTCAGCATTTAACACCATAATGCCCTCCAAGCTTGATGTGAAACTCCGGGCTCTGGGCTTAAACAGCTCGCTGTGCAGCTGGATCCTGGATTTCCTGTCAGGCAGACGTCAGGTGGTTAGAATGGGCAGCAACATCTCCTCATCACTGACCCTCAACACTGGAGCCCCGCAGGGCTGTGTTCTCAGCCCACTCCTGTATTCCCTGTACACACATGACTGTGTGGCGACACATAGCTCCAATGCCATCATTAAGTTTGCTGACGATACGACGGTGGTAGGTCTGATCACTGACAATGATGAAACAGCCTACAGAGAGGAGGTGCACACTCTGACACGCTGGTGTCAGGAGCACAACCTCTCCCTCAACGTCAGTAAAACCAAGGAGCTTGTGGTGGACTTCAGGAAGAAAGACAGAGAACACAGCCCCATCACCATTAATGGAGCACCGGTGGAGAGAGTCAGCAGCTTCAAGTTCCTCGGTGTCCACATTACTGAGGAACTCACATGGTCCGTCCACACTGAGGCCGTTGTGAAGAAGGCTCACCAGCGCCTCTTCTTCCTGAGATGGCTGAGGAAGTTTGGAATGAACCACCACATCCTCACACGGTTCTACACCAGCACTGTGGAGAGCATCCTGACTGGCTGCATCACCGCCTGGTACGGCAATAGCACCGCCCACAACCGCAAAGAACTGCAAAGGGTGGTGCGAACTGCCCGACACATGTTAAATCAGATGTGTAAGTATGTGTACATTTGATATGTAAATTGTGTTGTGTAAATATGTTGTTTATTGTAATTGGTTTATGTCTCATCACTGTCATGACTGCCGTGTTGCTCGGAACTGCACACAAGACTTTCACCTTTGGATACGATAATGTGACAGTAAAGTGATTTGATTTGACCACATGCCCCACTGAGATCGAGAACCACATTATAGTGACCACGAGGAGGTTACCCCATGTGACTCTACCCTAGCAACAGGCCCAATTTGGTTGCTAAGGAGACTGGAGTCAGCACGCCCTGAATTCAAACTCGCGACTCCAGGTGTGATAGTCAGCGGCAATACTCGCTGAGATACACAGACCCCATTGTTTAGTTTTTTTTTAGAGGAATGGATGTGCTTTTGTTTTGGTTTGGGCCACTGCTCCTCAAAATCTCTGTACATGTCCCCGAGTGAAGAGATCAATCCACGTCATGTCATTCTGTTCCCTTTTATAGATGAAAAACAACGATTTCTAAAGGCTTTAACTTCAATTTTGACTTTTGTAATTGTATGATTATGTTTATGTGTATTTTGTTAATTCTTAGTATGTTATTGTTCATTTTTCTCTAATTAATGGTTCTCATTAAGGGCTCATGAGCTTATAATTGATCCTGATCACCAACAGGTCAACAGAATGTTCTCCTGCACAAGGATGATGATTTATCGACTTTATAGACATTACATTTTTATCGTCTGTTAATGCTGAACTTCTGTAAAGCTGCTTTGAAACGATGTGTGTTGTGAAAGGCGCTATACAAATAAAACTGACTTGACTTGACTTCTTATTGGTTGTGACAAAAGTATTTAATGGTCCGTTTCCCGTTGATGTGTTCTTGAAGATCCGTTTGATTGAAATGTTGCAGTTTTTAATCTGTAAAAAGAGAGTAAACTTATATGGGATATCTTTCAAATATATATATATATAGTTTCATTATATTGACAATAACAGAAGTATCTGTGGTAATTTGGCAAAAACTATTGTTATCATCATTAATGTTGATGTGTTCTAGTGTTCGGATCTAAAACTTTGTCTCCCCCTGCTGGTCTCACAGAGACACTTCACCAGCTCCTCACGTGTCACTGTCAATCAAAGGTGAAATCAAGAGTGATTAATCACATTCACTGAACACAAAATGTCTTTGAGTCTCCATTATGAGCTCCATCAGATATTGGTTAGTGGAGAAACCTTCAGAAAACCCAAACTGGGTGATTCCTTTCACCTGGAACATACCAGTAAGAACATATTTCAGTCTGTAACAAATCCAACATTTAAAGGATTCTTAACATATATTAAACTAAAATGTCTTGCCTGCACACGTCTGGACAGCAGCCAAAGACACGCGGCACTGATTTACATTTAATCATGTTAGTATGATGACTAGCAATTAAAAGTTGATCACAGCTGTTTACCGACAGTCCTTTGGTACACAAGAGAACTCAAGAGCATTACCTCACAATTATAAATATTAAAGATAATAATAAATAACAGAAAAATGGGAGAAGTCCTGTCTGGGTAACTTGTATCACCCATGTGGTGGATGTTGCCAAGACAGGATCGGTCAGATACATTTTTAAGATGTGGGTCACTGACCCGCGACTATGAGGCATTGAAATGCAGCTGGTATGAATCAACATTGCTGTATAAAAGCCACTTTGCATTTTGTTGTTGATGTTACAATACAGTACAATTATGAAAGAGAACATCAATAATCAAATAAAAGAGCATTTGTGTGTTTTTCATCTTTAAACAACCCGCTATGGACACATTATAACTGAAAAGGATATTAAGCTAACCAGGAAGGGGGCATCTTCACATATATCACATATAATTACTATCTTACTGAACAAGTTAAACTGTCAACATGTTTACAGCAGCGGTTAATAACACATCGGGACTGCAGCACTAGTGGCAAACAGAAAATATATGCACATACTAACTTCAAGAAAGAAATATGTTGGGTTGATTGCGAGGATTAATTTAATAGAAACCCCTTTGAAATATGGGTTTTAAACACTGCTGAGAAAACTACCCAAACACTACTTGTCCAAAGTACAACATTTTGTTGTTTTTATTTTTTGACATAATATATCTTAGGACGTTAACAAGAGAAGTAAAAAAAAAAACTTGTGTTGTTCCCCAACATGCCAAAAAATGCCGTGTTGATACTATAAAGCCACCGCTGGTAGACTTTCATTACACCAGGTGTCCCAAAACATCTCCAAGCAAGTATTCGGGTGTTTTATTGAACATTATATGACTGAAAACAACAAAAAATGTTCTTGAAATTATATCAAATATATACCAAGTCATGAAAATCACTTATTCACTTCATTCCATCATTCCAAAAAATGTGTGTTGTTTTCACCACTCGCTGACGGGCTGATAGATCGCTGTGCAATGTGTATAAACCTCACTCTCCTGACCTCAAGAGGTGCATTAGCGACTGACACCCGCCTCCCATGCCAGAGACGGCCTCAAAAGGCCTCAAAAGTAGGCGGAGCTTCAGGTCACAGCTACCGATGATGTGGACCAATGGCAGTGGAAAAGTGTTTAGCAACCGGTACAAATTATAACAGGGTTGTTGCAGAGTTTAATTTAAGACTTTTTAAGACCTGAACAAATAAAACGAATACCGTATTCCCAAAACAAACTAATCTTGAAATAGCTCACAGACTCTTACTTAAACAGGCAGGGGCGCACATTCAACATGGCCTTAACACTGATCATCAGTAAACATTAACTATTTGCAAGTTTAATACACTTAAGACAGGTTTTCCACATATACAGTATATCACATTAAAATTAGTTTATTTAATTTTTTTACCATTATATAAATAAATACAAATTAGAGGTCAACCGATATTGGATTGTGCTGATTCGATAATGTGTTGAAAGAAAGCCAGTTAATCTGCCAACAGACAGGAGCTACAAATGTAATTAAATTACAGATGCACTTTTAACTTTAAAGGCACTTTCATTTTGAAATACACCAGGGACTATTATTTTGAATGAGATATAAAATGTGCACTCCAAAAAAAATCTACACCAGGGGATGGAGGTGTCGCTGATCTCCGCCAGGAAGCGGAGGAATCACTGCCATCTGCCTGTACACACACACTCTCTCTCTCTCTCACACACACACACACGCTCTCTCTCTTTACCTTCTCCAGTGATAAGGCATGCAGTTGTGAAGCTGTAGGAGTGGCTGAGGACCAAGTGACAGCATGTCCGTGTCGGCGAGCCCGTCTCTCTCTATCTCTACCCACCCCCCCCAACCCTAACACTCACACAAACACACTCTCAAACACAAACTCACACAAACACACTCTCAAACACAAACTCACACAAACACACTCTCAAACACACACACACACAAACACTCTCAAACATACACGCACACAAACACACTGTCAAACACACACTCACACAAACACACTCTCAATCACACACTCACACAAACTCACACACACACCCTCACACATAGAATCACACACACACTCTCTCTCTCTCTCTCACACACACACACACACACACGCTCTCTCTCTCTTTACCTTCTCCAGTGATAAGGCATGCAGTTGTGAAGCTGTATTGAGATCTGTGTGTGTCTGTTTGTGAGTGTGTGTCTGTGTGTGAGTGTGTGTGTGTATGAGTGTGTGTGTGTGTGCATGAGTGTGTGTGTGTGTGTGTGTGTGTGAGTGTATGTGAGTGTGTGTGTGTGAGTGTGTGTACGTGAGTGACAAATCGCTCTTTAATTATATCAAAAAAGTAACTTGCAGTGCCACACCTATTACCATCATTAGTTGGAAGAACGGTGATCCAATCTCCGACCCCCAGGAACAGGTTTGCAGATTTTCTGAGCATTTCTGTGAGGTCCCTCAGCCTGGAAAACATTGTGGGACAAAGTGGGGATGACCCTGCTGGGCCTGCGGTGCCTCAAATATTGGAGGAGGAAGTCACTCCCTGTGGGCAGCTGGCTGAGGTGCCATCTTTGGAGGAAGTACTGAAGGCGATCCGGAGCCAGAGACCAGGAAAGGCACCGGGCAGAGATGATCTCCCAATGCTGAGAGAGGGTGGCATTTGTGCACAGGCTGCCCTACATGACATCATAACAACAGTCTGGACCACTGGGTGGGTTCTGCAGGATTGGAAGGATGCCCTGGTGGTCCCTCTCTTTAAAAAGGGGGACTGCACAGATTGTGACAACTATAGGGGCATTTCGCTCCTCAGCGTGCCGGGAAAGGTCCTGGCAAGGATTATTCAACATCGCCTTGCCAGGCACGCTGAGGAGAGACTTGTGGAGCCCCAGTGTGGTTTCAGGAACAGATACCATATTCTCTGTCTGTCTGCTACAGCAGAGGTGTAGGGAATTCCAGCAAGACCTACATCTCTGCTTTATTGACTTGGTCAAGGCCTATGATACCATCCGCAGGCCTGGGCTCTGGGTTGTTCTTTGTGCTTTTGGAGTCCCAGACCTGCTGCTCGCGATCATTAAGGACCTTCATGATGGCGAGCGGGCCCGGTAAAACTACGTGGTCGGGAGTCAGAGCCATTCCCTGTTCACCTTGGAGTGCGACAGGGATGTCCTCTGGCTCCCACATTATTTAATATCTATTTCGACCATGTGGTTCGTGAAGCCTTCGATGGCTGTACCGGAGTAATTTCCATCTGGTACAGATATAATGGGAGGTTGATCGATGCCCACGTCCGGTCAAGGGATGCTCCATATTGGTCAATCACATTATGTATGCCGATGATCTGGTGATTGCTGCTCACTCAGAGGAGGAGTTGGAGGTGCTGCTGATGAACCTGGAGCTCGCCACTAAGAGATGGGGCCTTACCATCAGCCCAACCAAAACTAAGCACCTGCCTGTGTATTATGTACCATCGGACACTCCACCCCCACAGCTCCCAATTGGTGATGGGGCAGTTATGGAGAGAGTGGAGTGTTTTCCATACCTGGGCAGTGTGCTTATGACCAGTTCTGGTTTGACAGCAGAGTCCGAATCAGACACATCGGGGAATCGGAGACACTCCGAATCAGTCGAGAGCGGCATTATCTTTTCATCGGTTGAGTAACGCTGTGTGGAAGCTACCCAGTTTGTCGCTCAGCACAAAGCTTCAGGTATTCTCGGCCACGGTCATTCCCTCCCTTCTCTATGCTTGCGAAACGTGGACCCCCCCCCTAATGGAACATCTTCGCCGGCTAGAAACATTTAGGCTGGCCTTCCTAAGATCCATCCTGGGTTTAACCAGGCTGGATTGTGTGAGGAACTCACAAATCTTTGAAAGATGTGGACAAAGTCCCATCGTGAGCTCCTCCGGCAGGCAAGGTTGCGTTGGCTGGGTCATGTAGCCCGCATGCCCGGCCACCGCATGCCTAAACAGCTTTTGTCCGGCCGAATAGATGGCACGGCACGGGCTGGAGAGGAGATGGAGTGATTTGGTACAGGAGGATGTGGAGCTGAGTGGACTTGCCGATGACTGGTACCAGCGGTGTCAAGATCGGCCTCTTTGGAGGAGGCTTGTGAAGGATGCTACAGGCCAGTTGGAGGCAGTCGCCCTGCAACAACAACGAAGGGCAGAGGAGCGACGCTCACAACAACGAGCAGAGCGCCGGGTTGCTAAAGCACAGCAAGTTGGCACAGTAGGGGGCACAGGTGGTGCATCAGTCAGTCATCTCAGTCAGTCAAACCATGTCACCTGTTGGATCTGTCCTGTGACATCCTGCCAGCGGGCGTTCGACACTTCACGTGACCTTAACATGCACATAGCCTGGCACAAGCGTCGTGGTGACGTCACCGCCACTTAGTGGCGAATGGCGGTTGTTGTGTGTGCGTGAGTGAGTGTGTGTGTGTGTGAGTCAGTGTGTGTGAGTGAGTGTGTGTGTGTGTGTGAGAGAGAGTGTGTGTGTGTGTGCGTGAGTGAGTGTGTGTGAGAGAGTGTGTGTGTGAGTGAGTGTGTGTAACAGAGATGTTATTCAAGTGTGTGACAGAGTGTTTGTTTTGGTGGCATGTTAACGAGGCCCTGGGAACATTTGTGCAAGAGCTCCAGCGATACGGTACATTGCTCTTTATGACACCGCTCCATTGTGCCGAGATCCCACATGACTTTATTACAGACGAGTGTGTGTGGGCTGTGTGATGAACAGACATATGGAAATCATCATTTACTGTCTTACCTCACCGAACACGACCTTTTCATTCAGCCATTCTGACAATAACTGTAGGATACTTGGCACGTAAAATAACACACGTTACTGCTGTCATAGCCCGAAGACCAGAAAGAGCAAAACAAGCTAAATTTTATTTCTCTTTTCATTGTGTCTTAACTCTTGAATAACCAATCAAATGAAGAGTAAATAATATTATATGTTACATTGAACAGATTGTATCTGCTGTCTGTAGGAGATTCTGATGAAATGTATCTTTCAGTTTTATTGTCATAGTTGTTGTTTATATCACAATCTGTTTTTAGGTCTTTCATGAAAAATCTCTTCAACAACACAAGATACCGTCAGCTACAGGTCACTAAGTGTCTGCAGAGAAACTAAACACATGTACAGCAATAAAGCACTCAAGGGTGTTCTCATGGCATTGTCTGAAGCTCCAGTGTAGTGACCTGTGAGTGAAGAAATCATCTCAGTAAACTCAGCTCTGGGAACTGACCCACAATCACTGGGTCAAGGGTCAGAGGTCAAACGTAAAATACATCATATGCATGTGGGAGTAATGCATGTAAGGATCACTTTTCAGCATCCAATCAATTCTTATAGAACATCTAATTTCACTCAGAAATATGCCGGAACATGTGGATTGTAATCGTGTTTAAATGATAATTGTATTAATAACCCCAGTGAGCAGCTGAAGGCGACTGTGGGAACACAAAACTCCATAAGATGTTGATTAATGGAGAAAAATAACCTTGGGAGAAACCAGACACACTGTGGGGTCCAGTTCCCCTCTGACCAACACCGCCCTAACCCTCAGCCAGACTCACTGTGGGGGCCAGTTCCCCTCTGACTAACCCCACCCTAACCCTAAACCAGACTCACCGTGGGGACCAGTTCCCCTCTGACTAACCCCACCCTAACCCTAAACCAGACTCACTGTGGGGGCCAGTTCCCCTCTGACTAACCCCACCCTAACCCTAAACCAGACTCACTGTGGGGACCAGTTCCCCTCTGACTAACCCCACCCTAACCCTAAACCAGACTCACTGTGGGGGCCAGTTCCCCTCTGACTAACCCCACCCTAACCCTAAACCAGACTCACTGTGGGGGCCAGTTCCCCTCTGACTAACCCCACCCTAACCCTAAACCAGACTCACTGTGGGGGCCAGTTCCCCTCTGACTAACATCATGAATATAATGACCATATTAGAGTATTTTAGGCAGCAAAGAGAACCGAGGAGAGATTTGTGTTGTTTACATGTACGTGTTGATGTGTGTGTCATCATGTGTCACGTCTGGCACCTGGAGATCTACAGATGAATGTCGGTGTGTGTCCATATGAACATACAGATGTGTTTAGATGAGTGTGTGTGTGAGTGTGTGAGAGAGAGTGTGAGTGAATACAGACTCACTAATCACAGTCTGGCCATAGAAAAAGTCTGACACAGACAAACATGGCTTCCAAAAGAAGAACGAGTCTGTGCTCACTGTGACACGGGTGAGGTCGAGACAGACAGACAGACAGAGTCTGTGTTCACTGTGACATGGGTGAGGTCGAGACAGACAGACAAGACAGACAGAGTCTGTGCTCACTGTGACATGGGTGAGGTCGAGACAGACAGACAGACAGACAGAGTCTGTGCTTACTGTGATACGGATGAGGTCGAGACAGACAGACAGACAGACATAGTCTGTGCTCACTGTGACATGGGTGAGTTCGAGACAGACAGACAGACAGAGTCTGTGCTCACTGTGACACGGGTGAGGTCGAGACAGAGAGACAGACCGACAGACAGACAGAGTCTGTGCTCACTGTGACACGGGTGAGGTCGAGACAGAGAGACAGACAGACAGAGTCTGTGCTCACTGTGACATGGGTGAGGTCAAGACAGACAGAGTCTGTGCTCACTGTGACACGGGTGAGGTCGAGACAGAGAGACAGACAGACAGACAGACAGAGTCTGTGCTCACAGTGACACGGGTGAGGTCGAGACAGAGAGACAGACAGACAGACAGAGTCTGTGCTCACTGTGACACGGGTGAGGTCGAGACAGAGACACACTTTCTCCTTCACTGTGAGAAATTTAGGTGAGAGAGAAATACCTCCACAAACTCTCAAACCTCATGCCTCAGTTTCCCAGTTCAGCAGAAACAAATCAGATGCTGGTGTTACTGGGGGAGATCAGATCAGATGCTGGTGTTACTGGGGGAAATCAGATCAGATGCTGGTGATACTGGGGGAGATCAGATCAGATGCTGTTGTTAATGGGGGAGATCAGATCAGATGCTGGTGATACTGGGGGAGATCAAATCAGATGCTGGTGTTACTGGGGGAGATCAGATCTGATGCTGGTGTTACTGGGGGAGATCAGATCAGATGCTGCTGATACTGGGGGAGATCAGATCAGATGCTGGTGTTACTGGGGGAGATCAGATCAGATGCTGGTGTTAATGGGGGAGATCAGATCAGATGCTGGTGATACTGGGGGAGATCAAATCAGATGCTGGTGTTACTGGGGGAGATCAGATCTGATGCTGGTGTTACTGGGGGAGATCAGATCTGATGCTGGTGTTACTGGGGGAGATCAGATCAGATGCTGGTGTTACTGGGGGAGATCAGATCAAATGCTGGTGTTACTGGGGGAGATCAGATCAGATGCTGGTGATACTAGGGGAGATCAGATCAGATGCTGGTGTTACTGGGGGAGAACAGATCAGATGCTGGTGTTACTGGGGGAGTTCAGATCAGATGCTGGTGTTACTGGGGGAGATCAGATCGGATGCTGGTGTTACTGGGTGAGATCAGATGCTGGTGATACTGGGGGAGATCAGATCAGATGCTGGTGTTACTGGGGGAGATCAGATCAGATGCTGGTGATACTGGAGGAGATCAGATCAGATGCTGGTGTTACTGGGGGAGATCAGATGTTTTTGTTACTGGGGGAGATCAGATCGGATGCTGGTGTTACTGGGGGAGATCAGATGTTTGCGTTACTGCGGGAGATCAGATCGGATGCTGGTGTTACTGGGTGAGATCAGATGCTGGTGTTACTGGGGTAGATCAGATCAGATGCTGGTGTTACTGGGGGAGTTCAGATCAGATGCTGGTGTTACTGGGGGAGATCAGATCGGATGCTGGTGTTACTGGGTGAGATCAGATGCTGGTGATACTGGGGGAGATCAGATCAGATGCTGGTGTTACTGGGGGAGATCAGATCAGATGCTGGTGATACTGGAGGAGATCAGATCAGATGCTGGTGTTACTGGGGGAGATCAGATGTTTTTGTTACTGGGGGAGATCAGATCGGATGCTGGTGTTACTGGGGGAGATCAGATGTTTGCGTTACTGCGGGAGATCAGATCGGATGCTGGTGTTACTGGGTGAGATCAGATGCTGGTGTTACTGGGGTAGATCAGATCAGATGCTGGTGTTACTGGGGGAGAACAGATCAGATGCTGTTGTTTCTGGGGGAGATCAGATCAGATGCTGGTGTTTCTGGGGGAGTGTGTGAGAGAGAGTGTGTGTGTGACAGTATGTGTGTGTCTGTGTGTGTGTTTGAGAGTGTGAGAGAGAGAGTGTGTGTGTGTGTGTGAGAGAGAGAGAGAGTGTGTGTGTGTGTGAGAGAGACTGTGTGAGAGAGAGTGTGGGTGTGTGTGTGTGAGTGTGTGAGAGAGTGTGTGTGTGTGAGTGTGTGTGAGAGAGAGAGAGTGTGTGTGTGGGTGAGAGAGAGTGTGTGTGTGTGTGTGTGAGAGTGTGTGAGAGAGTGTGTGTGTGTGTGAGAGAGAGTCTGTGTGTGTGTGGGTGAGAGAGTGTGTGCGTAGCTGAACTCTCAATGCTCTGAAGTTCATCTCCAAAACAATGGCATTCCCTTCTGCACTTGTTTAGTCTCTGCTCATCCAGACCACAATACAACACACACACACACACACACACGTGTGTGTCGAGCCCCTTTCATAAGTGTGTGTGTGTAGTTTCATAGCTTCAACCTCTGACCCCGTTTACAGATGGTATAAAGATGTGTTTTGGGTTCAGCACTAAATACCGGTGTAAAGGATCTAAAATGTAGGTGATTGTAAACGCTTGTGACCACGTCACATTTGAGGTGAAAACTCTCATCTGTTCTGAGTCGTTCTGGACAGCAGTGATCAAGCGCTGCACTAAAACAAGAGTTTAACCCTATAACAGCATGTGTTTCAAATATGATACACAACGTTTGATGGCTCCTGTTTCACTCGCTGTTCAAGCTGACAAGTCACATGACCTATATTATGTACATTTCACATGTTTATGGCACCATCTAGTGGTTATCTGTGAAAACAAAGTAGTTTCAATGTTTATATCGATCTATTTAAAATGAAAAGTGACTCTTATGTTGGGATAAATAACAGCTTATTTTAATAAAGTAAAAGTGACAGTAATTATTATATTATAACTGATATTTTAAAACGAGTATCTGCTGAATATAAACAACTTGTGCCACCTACAGTTCACATCTGTGAGGGATAAAATGTGTTAGAGCGCCACCTACAGTTCACATCTGTGAGGGATAAAATGTGTTAGAGCGCCACCTACAGTTCACATCTGTGTATTGTGATGGAATGTGTTAGAGCGCCACCTACAGTTCACATCTGTGTATTGTGATGGAATGTGTTAGAGCTCCACCTACAGTTCACATCTGTGTATTGTGATGGAATGTGCTAAGAGCGCCACCTACAGTTCACATCTGTGTATTGTGATGGAATGTGTTAGAGCGCCACCTACAGTTCACATCTGTATATTGTGATGAATGTGTTAGAGCGCCACCTACAGTTCACATCTGTATATTGTGATGGACTGTGTTAGAGCGCCACCTACAGTTCACATCTGTGTATTGTGATGGAATGCGTTAGAGCACCACCTACAGTTCACATCTGTGTATTGTGATGGAATGCGTTAGAGCGCCACCTACAGTTCACATCTGTGTATTGTGATGGAATGCGTTAGAGCGCCACCTACAGTTCACATCTGTGTATTGTGATGGAATGCGTTAGAGCGCCACCTACAGTTCACATCTGTATATTGTGATGGAATGTGTTAGAGCGCCACCTACAGTTCATATCTGTGTATTGTGATGGAATGTGATGGAGGAAAAACAAATTTTTCTAGTGCTTTCTGCCATCAGTGGAATAAAATTAGACTTTTCAAAGTGAGATAGAGTGAACAGAACCAGAAATACACGTTTACAAAGTTAGGATATAAAAAAAATCTGTTTATCATCAGATTATAAACACAATATTATTTATGAATAACTGGAGATTTAATTAATTTTTTACTTTATTTGATAAATTGCTGGTGGCAGCCCAGCAATAATATCTCCACACGCCAGTGTGTTCAGACTGATTCAGGCCTCAAAAGTAGGCGGAGCTTCAGGCCACAGCTACCGATGATGTGGACCAATGGCAGTGAAGAACTGTTCAGCAACCGCTACAAATGATTGTTCGCTGTTACAAATGTTGTATAGAGTGTGTGTTTGTCCTTAATGTGAGAGACTAAACATGACAGAAACCATCTTCACTGTGATACTGATGTTTGATTAAAACATATTCAGATTAAAAAAAGATTAAATGAATTTTAACATTAGTCAAGAACTGGAGATAACGGTCAGTCACAATAGCAACTTTATTAGACGCAATGACATCACGATGACATCATCAACAGCCCTCACAAAAACACTATACCTACAATCATTGTTTCCATGGGAACAAATCATCTGTTTCCATGATGCATCTACAGTTAATAAAGAGTGACATTAATCCAGACGTTTTCCCATCGTTAGCATGCCGTCAGAGGCGAGCGGATAACTGTCAGCTGAAACAACACACACGCATAACACTTTAAACATGTCTGACGGGAAAATCTCACAGGCTGCTTTCCTGCATGACGAACTTCAGCACTAATGACTCTGATGATTTGAGGATACACAAATGATTGACAGCTGTAATTACAGTGTGAGCTGTAGGAAGAGAGTGAACACAGCTGAGGACAACTGCTAACCAGCTCTCTCTCTCTCTCTCTCACACACACACACACACACACACACACACACACACACACACACACACACACACACACACACACACACACACACACACACACACACACACACACACACACACACACGGCAATTTTGGGAGACATCAATTAACCAACCTCTTTGGAACCCACACAGACACGGGGAGAACATGCAAACTCCACACAGAAAGGCCAGGGCAACCGGGGTTTGAACCCACGACCTTCTTGCTGTGAGGTGACAGTGCTAACCGCTGCACCACCGTGTCGCCCCACATTACATTTAATTACATTACATTACATATCATTCCATTTAATTACATTACATTTAATTACATTACATATTACATTCATCCCCACCACAAATCTAATCACAGAGCTTTGAAAATACAGACATATACATTTCATAAGATAAATATAAAGTGTGCACTAATATTTCTGTGTATTTTCATAAATGCAGCCGCTCTGTCATTATAAGGATTTTCAGGCTTTAGAGGGTTAATCATGTCCTACACATAAAACACAGTTGAAAATTAACTCAAATAAATGATTAAGGCCGATGATTATAAAAGTCAATTTTAATGTGACCTTTATAACAAAGCTGAAATCTGTCCAACTTAAAGAAAGCTATATGGACAACATATAATAACAACAGAAACATTTCACTTGACCAATCAGAATCAAGTATTTCAGAGAGACATTTAATAATATGGAGCATCTATATGCCTTACTCACTTTACAGGGCAGTATTCAGAAAGTGTGTTCAATCTTGTGAAAAGATTCATTTTCTTTCTTTCATTGGGAGTGTCGTCCTCTTAAGGGTGTGTTTGACTTCTCCCCTTTCTGAAGTGCTGTGAGTGTCCAGGAGGGGTCAGTGTGTCTCTGTTGTGTGGATCTTTTTTACTATTTCCTGTAGAGATTTGGGCTTTGAGCTACAGGTTTTCCTTGTGAATATCCCGATTCTAGTGGTGCTGTGTTCCAGTAAAGACATTTAAGTTTAAGTGCAGCAGTGTTTTTGACAGAGGGTTTGGTTTTATTTGTGTTTAAATGACTGAAGGATGTTCAGCCTCACTGATCTGTATGAAAATATTTGATGCTCTTTGACTGTTTCAGGCTAAAAATACTGGTGGAGTTTTTCATGATCTCAACTTCACTCATAGGAAACACACACACACACACACACACACACACACACACACACACTGTGATCTAACTGTAACTGTAAGCAGCAGAGAGAGAGAGAGGGGGAGAGGGAGGGAGGGAATATGTTGGAAATGGGTTTATTTGGATTTGACAGCGGAATCTCTTAAGTTTGTTGGAAACATGCCGTGGAGCTCAAACACTTGAAACAAACAGCAAAATAAAACATGAGTGAAATCATATATAGTCCAGTACAGGGCCACAATCGTATATGAATTATTGGGCGTGCTGAGTGACTCCAGTCAGGTCTCCTTAGCAACCAAATTGGCCCGGTTGCTAGGGAGGGTAGAGTCACATGGGGTAACCAAATTGGCCCGGTTGCTAGGGAGGGTAGAGTCACATGGGGTAACCAAATTGTCCCGGTTGCTAGGGAGGGTAGAGTCACATGGGGTAACCAAATTGGTCCAGTTGCTAGGGAGGGTAGAGTCACATGGGGTAACGAAATTGGCCCAGTTGCTAGGGAGGGTAGAGTCACATGGGGTAACCAAATTGTCCCGGTTGCTAGGGAGGGTAGAGTCACATGGGGTAACCAAATTGGTCCAGTTGCTAGGGAGGGTAAAGTCACATGGGGTAACCAAATTGGCCCGGTTGCTAGGGAGGGTAGAGTCACATGGGGTAACCAAATTGTCCCGGTTGCTAGGGAGGGTAGAGTCACATAGGGTAACCTCCTCGTGGTCGCTATAATGTGGTTCTCGCTCTCAGTGGGGCATGTGGCGAGTTGTGCGTGGATGCCACGGAGAATAGCGTGAAGCCTCCACACGCGCTACTTCTCCACGGTAACGCACGAAACGAGTCACGTGATAAGATGCGCGGATTGATGGTCTCAGGGATTCGCATTCCAAATTTGGGGGGAAAGTGGAGAAAGTAAAACAATAAATTATAAAAGCATAGTGGGCTTAATAAGAACACATATGGGCTTAAATGGTACACAATCTCCTTGTATGCCCACTGTAGTTGGTAGATTCAAACTGTTCTCGAAGGAATTGCACAAACGATGCGATCACAACCAAAGCACAACCGCTGTGAAAGAACTATGATGTAATGATGACCTTATATGAACAAGACACAATGTAACTAGTACGGGACGAGCCAGACCCTGTCTCCACCACTGCAGCGTGTACTGGCTATGTATAATAATATCAAAATAATGTAACACTTCTAAAAGTTGTGATTGCATTTATTTTGAATGCAGTAAACAATTACTTAATCGAAATCATCTGTCTCTGGAATACTCGATTCTCATTGGTCTATGGTGCCATCTAGTGGTCTGCGATTTCAGAGTAACAGCTGCACATTTGGGGATTAAGATGTGTTATTGAGTCATCTTTCCTACCTCTCGTATCACT